>CM018682.1:69366844-69596844 GCA_009363875.1 Mikania micrantha | reverse complement strand
AGTTTAACCAAATATTACAAAAAAGGTTATAACATATAGCAATCAAATCAATCTAACAAGAACTAATAATTTGCATCTATAGTTTTGAGTAAGCTTTAGAATTTAGTAGTTTCATATGTAAACATGTGCAACAACCAAAAATTTACAAAAGTAAAAAGGAAAGTATGTGAAAATAACTCATCTGAATTAGTCTCCTTTAACAATGTTAGAAAATCGCAAGTAAACCTGATCTTTCACAAGCCTCGGTGACCTATAAGATTTTATTATTAGACTTAGCAGCTACAATGAGATTTAACGAATGGGTACACATGTGAGTTTAACTCGACCATAATCCCTTGTAAGTTATAAACCCTATGTTTTAGGTTTTATGTGATCGTTTAATTAACACATATATGATCCTGACTTAGTTAATACCCATATAAGCATTAACATCCACTCCTTGATCGCTAATTTTTTAAAACAAAATATCAATAAATCATATTTCATATACACACACTCATGGCTCATTTAAAATAAACACACTAAAAACTCACGCATACAAACTTAACACTCACCTAACGTTCATAATGCATAAACATACTTCAGCTTTCTCACCTTTCAAATTATCCATACCACCCAACACACACGTCAAAGATAAATATATGTTGTCAATAAAGTAAAAAGAGATTACCAAGAAAGAGTATGTATGAGTTGCCGTGGGAGTAGATGGTGACACTAGTACAGACACACCCATTTGGGGCGGTTAAAATGCCCATATGGGGCGGTTTCCGAACCGCCTTATATGGCATCGCTCTAAAAGATGGTTTTATTTTTTAGGGCGGTGGGCACAACCGCCCCAAATAGAAAAATAACCGCCCCAATAGACAATATAACGGATGTTTAATTTGTTTTTTAGGGCGGTCCAAGCAATCAAATGGGGCGGTTTAGTGGTTGTTTTTTAGGGCGGTCCATATTAGATTGGGGCGGTTTTGATGCTGTTTTTTTGGGGCGGTCCAGGCGATATGGGGCGGTTTCGTGGTTGTTTTTTGGGGCGGTCCAAGCATTATTATGGGCGGTTTCGTGGTTGTTTTTTAGGGCGGTCCAAGCATTATTTGGGGCGGTTCTTAATTTTTTTTTTATCAATATTGAGCTGCTGTATATATACAAATTTCTAGCTGCTGTATAAATATATACAAATTAAACCTGCACTAGTTGCTGTATAAATATAAATTTGTAGCTAGATTCAAATCAACATATATATATATATCATTCATTGGTGTTGTATATACATCTAAATATCCAATGATATCATTCATAACATTACAAAACTTGAAGTTAGAATGCAAGTTTATGTTTATACTTAAAAATACAAACTAAAATCGATCCGAAATCATGTTTGGTTGAGAAACACAAAGTTAAACAGGTGCGGTGACAACTTAATAACCATTTCATCAATCTCGTTACATGTAATGTACTTCTTTTCATTCCACATCTAAAAACATATAAACAAAAGAGTGAGATACAATAAATAAATATATATATACATATAAACAAAAACATATATACATATATATAAACATTAAACACTTACACTTTCTGGAAAATTTTCTTGAAATAAATGAAGAAACTCATACATGTTTTTGATGACGCAATAACCGCATTCCCAATAGTTTTCTTGTTGTATGGCGCACTACATTACATTAACAACAATTATTTTAAATACAATCAAATATATCAAAAGGATTAAATTAAACAAACCTTGACCATTTCCCATTTTAATTGCAAGCCCAAAGCCTCTTCAATAAGATATGGAAGGACATAATTTTTCTTGCTTTTGCTCTTCATTATTGAATCTATAATATATCCTTTTTTCTTTAAAGGACAAACTATAAATAGCACCCAATGACCACTACAATAAATAAATCATAAAATAACTAAATTATTTATGTTTGTTACTATATATAAATGTTTTGCAAATAAAGTAAGATAATACATATTACCTTGCTACATATGGTGCAATAAAAAATGGTCTTGCACTGTGAAATGAATACACCTCTAAGATGTGTTGTCTTGTACGATCCGGATATTTCGTACAAATATCACCAGAAATTTCACGTGGATTGAAGAATGCACATCTTGAATTTGGCATTAATGCAAAAAAGTACCTTAAATTGCACTAATGTTTAGTATATATGAATTGGATTGTGTCTAAAGATGTTATTAAAACATATAAAAAAACTTACATTGTAAACAAGTGAATGATACCGACATCAAGCCAATCGTTGCAAAATAACTGCAAAAACTCAACGTATGAAAGACCTTCAACATACCGTTCGCGATACATCCCTTCAGGCGAAGAACAAGTAACTGAATGATCATCGCCAATGAAAGCTGCTAACATTTGAAAAATCCTTTGTGTTGATTGAGGTCTCTTTTTTATCTTCTCCAAAGCCATCTCAATTTCCGGATCAACAAATTTAGGATCCGGTTCGTGAATATTTGGAGCAATCGGATCTTCAATATTTGTGGGCATTTGGGTTCGTTCACCCCCCTCAATTTGCTTTAACTAGAAAAGGGATAATGATAATAACATTAATTGATAATTATCTATAATTGTGGATGCAGTGTGTGATATATTATTAAAAAGAACTTGATAACTAATTACCATATTTACAAAACCCATTGGTCCAACTTCATATTGTTGTTCTAAGAGTGAAGAAATCTCATCCAATTCTTCAACCTAAATTATAAAATAGTTATAAAATTATACAAAATTAAACTTATTTATAATAAACTACCTGTTGCGGTATATAACCGACTTCTGTTGTGACCTCAGGGTTGTCAATTTGTGGAGAGGCGACTCTTTGACTTGAAATGGAATTCATTGCCTCGTTCATAAGCTTCAATTTATCAAAAGATATTAAAATAAAAATGTTAATATACAAACATAAATTAATATAGGTACAAATATACCTTTAGTGCTTCTCTTGGCCACTGAACAAAATTATGAAGCATATCTCCCACAAAGCTAATTTCATCAGTGCGAGTCACATCAAGAACAGGTGTTTTTTCACAACCTTCGATGACCGTATCTACTTGTACCTTGACACACTTCTCGTTTAATAGACGTCCATGTAGAATACGGTCCAAAGAAGGCCATACCTGTCCTTTAGCTACCACAAGTTCCAAACTGGGTTGAAACGGAAATAACAACTCACAATGAGTTAATTTCTGCACAATCATATGTTTTTTTAATAATATAACATGTGTATGTATATGTATAAATGACCGTTTTTTTAAACATATAAATATTACCTCGATAGGTGGATAGTTAATATTTTGTCCACCTGATGTATCACTAGAGCTACTCGGAATTCGGCTCTCATCAACCATTTGAATTGGAACACTACCTCGACTTCCATCTCTTCCCGCATCATTTTTTTTCCGATGTTTTCCAACATTAAAAAGTCCACCATGAACTTTTGTTGAACCTGTAAACTCAAAAAAAAAAAAAAGATTTCAGAAACCTTTGCGAATATTTCATTTTTTTAATAAATACTTTAAAATTTTAAACGTTTATAAATGTGATTACCGATGACATTTGAAACTGTACGTGAGCGTCCTCCGTGCTCCGGTCCCAAAACTCTTTTCAAAGGATCATCATTTTCATTAAAATATGACCCATCCTTAATCATGCTTTGTTCAACAGAAACCTACAAATTATAATTGATAAGACAATCAACTATATGATAATATATAAGTTAACAATTTATCTATTTACCAACTCTTTGATCTTTTCTTTAGTATCATCTGTAAGTTCATAATGTTTGGTTTCTTTGTTCTTCTTGGCTTTGCTTAATATAAATAACTTGGTACGTTCATTTTGTACGTGCTTGACATAGTCATAATCCGCTTCAAGTTGAGGCCAGATTGTATCAAATTTTTCTCTCAGCCCAGTCATCCCTGTTCTTCCAGCATGTGAAAAATTTTTATTCATCATTGCACTAGCTCTAGCTTTAGTGCTCTTTGCCTTATCATAAATCAACAAACAAAAGGTAAAAATTTGTCACAAACAAATATATGAATAATAATAGTAAGTATAATAAAAATAATCAGTAACACATACCATAAATTCGTCACTAGATTTTTCCTTACAAAAACCATCCCAATGCACACGATCAAGAAATTCATACTTGTCAAAAGGAAGCTTGTTTTCTTTTACATAGTCGTTAACAAGCATGCTTTTGAAATTAGTCAATATTTTTTTGGCTTTCTTTAACATAAAACTTTTCGGCTCATCGGTTTGAATATTAAAAAGCTCCTAAAAATTTACATAGCAAACAATTAAAAATAGTAATTAACCTATAGTTTAATATATTTAACAAAGCAAAATATATACTACCTTAATTTGTAACCAAGGTTCATCCAGAACCTCTTGTGGTATGTCTCGAGTGTCCATGTAATATGGCAATAATTGCTTGCATTTTAATGCGTAATTTGACATAAACCAAGTATAATTATCTCCAACGGGTTGATTATTTTCATCAAATTGAATTACATAATATTTTTCACCACGCTTTTTTGAGCAAGAAGCAACGCCACGTTTGCCTCTTTTAGACATACCTATTAAAACAAACACCTTAATCGGTTACTAACACCTTGATTGGTTACTAACATCTTAAAAATAATAATAAGTGTTGACTAGTTACTTATAACACCTTAACTAGTTACTAACACCTTAATTGGTTACTAACATCTTAAAAAAATGTCTAAAAAGTTAATTCATACGAATCAATTATAAATTCTAAGTGATGAACAAAACAAACAAGATAACAAAAGGTAAGTTACTAACATCTTAAAAAGAATACATTCAAAAACAAAACAAACACCTTTACTAGTTACTAACATCTTAAAAATAATAATAAGTGTTAACTAGTTACTTATAACACCTTAACTAGTTACTAACACCTTAATTGGTTACTAACATCTTAAAAAAATGTCTAAAAAGTTAATTCATACGAATCAATTATAAATTCTAAGTGATGAACAAAACAAACACCTTAATTGGTTACTAACATCTTAAAAAGAATACATTCAAAAACAAAACAAACACCTTTACACGTGAACACAACAAGCCAAACGACATACGGGACCACCTTATTTATATAATAACTATCAACCGCCTCAAATAACTAACACAAACATATATAAGTTCAAGATTCAAAAATATTGAATTGAAAACTTTCCTGTGCTTCAACTAAAACCGTTGAATTGAAAACTTTCTTTGCAATAACCCCGCCGCCGCCGTGCACTGCCACCACAAAACCCCGCCGCAGCCGTGCACTGCCACTATTGAAGCCTATACCGCCACCTCCACTGCCACCACAAAACCCCGCCGCCGCCGTGAAACCCACTACACACCGATGCTCCCCCGCCGAAATACCCGCTGCACCAACCAAAATATTTCGCCGCCGAAATAAACCCGCCACCGTGCACCCACTACACACCTCACATTGCAGAAGCCGCGCACCGCAACACCACCACCGCGCACCGCAACACCACCACCGCAACACCACCACCGCGCACCGCAACACCACCACTATACCTAAAAAAAACCACCGCCGCCGCAACCCACAAAACCACAACCGTATCGCAATCGGAAATTTTAGCTTTTCGTGGGAATGCACAGAACGAAAATGGAAGCAAATTGGGAAAATGAGAGGGAAAGTAAACTTTTCGTGGGAAATAAGGATTAATGGGGCGGTTCTAATGAGCTTTTAGGGCGGTTTTGCAAATGGGGCGGTTGGGGGCCTTTTAGGGCGGTTTGAATTCGGTTTTTTAGGGCGGTTCTGGGGCCTTTTAGGGCGGTTTTAATACTGTTTTTTAGGGCGGTTCTGTTGCCTTTTAGGGCGGTTTTTATCTGTTTTTTAGGGCGGTTATTTGGTCTTTTAGGGCGGTTTTAAACACGCACTATTTGGGGCGGTTTTGGGCACTATTTAGGGCGGTTTTTTTTCTTTTTTAGGGCGGTTTTTTTTCACAATGGGGCGGTTCTCGTCATTATAATTTTATAAGTTAAATAAAAAATAAAATATATAATTATTATAATTGTTTTATTGTTTTTATAACGTTGTGAAACGGTCGTATTTTTGTTCGGTTAAAACGGTCGTATTTTTTCTTGCTATAAATGCTTGAAATACATTACATAAGTTTAATAAGACAACGAAAAATGAGTTCCAGCAGTAGTGCAAATCAAGTTCCATGGACCATTCAAGAAGAAGAAGTGTTAGCTGAATCGTGGATTATTACTACAAAAAAATACCATGGAAAGTTTTCTGGATCTCAATTCTGGGACATGGTAAGTTATTGCTTTCACTTGCCGCCAAAACGTGTTGAAGAACGTAGTAGTGATGATCTGTGCGAAAAATGGCTGGATTTAAAAAAGAAGACCTCCGCATTTAGCGTTATTTACGATAACGTATATAATAACCGTGAAATGGTGTGGAATGATATCGACATAATGACGAAGGCACAAGAACAATACCATTCAAAAATGGGTTCCACTTTTAATCATGTATCATTTTGGAAAATCATTAAAGATTATATGTAAACCAATCATATGTATTTTTTACATTTATTAATAAGTTGTATTGTAATTTTACTTTTAATTTATTAATAATTTGTATTGTTTTACTTTCATTAATATATAATATTAAGGTAAATAACAGAACATAATTTTTGAAATAGGGAAATTAATCTAAATAACATAACAAAATAAATTTAAAAGGTTTTACAGAAACTGTTCGATTTACACACGTCTTACCATTTTCAAGTTTACCTGCAAAAAAAAATTGTATTAATAAATAATTATAACCACCATAAAATAATTGTAACTTTAATAAATTGTGTTGATATATATATTTATTGTTCAACACTTACCATATATCATGGTTAAAATTAAAGGTTTTACAAACTGCTTGTTTAACACGCGTCTTAACCTTTTTAAGATTACCTGCATAAAAAAGATTGTATTAATAAATAGTTATAACCACCATAACATATATGTAACTTTAATAAATTGTATTTGTATATATTTGTTGTTCAACACTTACCATATATCATGGTTTATCAACATATATCCCTTCATTATGGTCAGATCGTATATATGTGTTGCCTTCAATAATGTTACTTGTTGGTTGAATCCCGACTGAAAATGGTGGTAGGTCGTCAAACTGGTCATATTCGTCCTCGTTAGTGACATTATCCACACCAAGGATACGTCGTTTGCCTTGTAATACGATGTGGAATCTTGGTTTGCTCGGGTCGTTGACGTAGAACACTTGTGTGACTTGTTTGGCGAGAACAAATGGCTCAGATGCATAGCCATCACTTGTGAGGTCAACAAGTGTAAAACCGTGGTTATCAACTTTAATACTCGTACGGTTATTCACCCACTTACACTTAAACACAGGTATAATGAAAGAATGATAATCCAATTCCCAAATTTCTTGTATGACACCATAATAAGAGTCCTTGGCTATTCTTAACATTTTTGAACGATCTGCCCTGTCAAATTCAGTTGTAGAAGCTATTAATGTAACTCCACTGTTCTGCATTGTACTTTTTTTGTCTTGATCTTTAGTATAAAATGTATATCCATTAATATCATAGCTTTGGTAAGACTTTACCCTGAAATCTGGGCCTTGTCCCAATCGTTTCACCGTTTCATCAACCTTAGTTGTCATTACCTTGTTTTTCATCCAGTTAGAAAACTCCTTATTGTGTTTCATAACATACCACATTTCATCCTTACCTTTGTTTATTGACCGCAACATGTTCAAGTGTTCATTAGCATAAGGACCAATGCATGTCATATGTTTTAAAACCAACAAGTGCGCAAGTTGTAAATTATCATGACCTGGAATTAATGTTTTCATCCCAATACCTCCGACCCCTTCAAGTTTACCCGAGTGAATAGATTGAGGAACACCAATACTCTTGACACCTTCCAAATAACTGGTACAAAATTCAATCACCTCCTCTGAAGCATATCCTTCAACGATACTACCTTCAGGTCGATTACGGTTTCTTACATAACCTTTTAGGAAACCCATATATCTTTCAAAAGGATACATGTAACGTAAAAACACAGGCCCACAAGCCTTGATTTCTCCAACAATATGTGATACCAAATGAACCATTACATCAAAAAAAGATGGAGGAAAGTACATCTCCAATTCACATAACGTGATGATAACATCTTTTTGCCAAGTATCCAATGACTCTGGATCAATAACTTTTGAGTGAATCATGTTAAAAAACAAACACAGTTTTGTTATGGTATGTCGGATTTTCTCTGGTAAAATTCCACGAATAGCAATAGGAATCATATGTGTCATCAAAACATGACAATCATGAGATTTCATACCAAGCAATTTACAATCCTGTATCGACACCAATCTTTTAATGTTTGCAGAATAGTTAGATGGGACTTTAATGTCATGTAAACATTTACAAAACTTCATTTTTTCCTCCTTTGACAATGTATAACACGCCGGTGGTAGATAAATACGATTGGCTGTCTCAACAGGGCCAAGCTCTTTACGTATTCCCATGTCTATCATGTCTTTACGAACATTAATTCCATCTTTAGTTTTGCCAGGAATGTTTAACAATAAGCCTAACAAGCTATCACATACATTTTTTTCAATATGCATAACGTCTAAACAATGTCTAACATCCAAATGCTTCCAATATGGTAAATCCCAAAAGATTGATTTTTTTTTCCAAATAACATCTTTTTGAGCACGAGTTCTTTTTCCTAACACAATATTTAGGTTCTCAACCCTTGAGAATGCATCAAATCGTTTCCTCATCGTTCGATGCTCGGTATTTCCATCAAACTCGTCTTTTTTCTTTCGATAAACATGACTAGTAGGAAGGAATCTTCGATGCCCCATGTATACGGTTTTTTTGCAATTTTTTAACCAAATTGAATTTGTCTCGTCTTCACAAACTGGACACGCTTTTTTACCTTTTGTACTATATCCTGATAAATTGCCATACGCCGGAAAGTCACTTATGGTGCAAAAAATCATGGCTCGTAATGTAAAATTTTCCTTCTTATAAGCATCATAAACAACTACACCTGAATCCCATAAAGTCTTCAAATCATCGATTAGTGGAGCCAAATAAACATCAATGTCATTACCAGGTTGCTTCGGACCTTGAATCAACAATGTCATCATAATGTATTTTCTTTTCATGCATAACCAAGGAGGAAGATTGTAAATGCATAGAAGGACCGGCCAAGTACTATGACGGCTACTCATGTTACCAAAAGGATTGATTCCATCTGAACTAAGCCCAAACCGTATATTTCTAATCTCTTCGCCAAAATTTGGATACTTATGATCAATATTTCTCCATTGCGGTGAATCAGCCACATGTCTTAATTTTCCATCATTTACACGACAATCCTTATGCCAACGTAATAATTTGGCTTCATTTTCATTTGAAAATAATCGTTTAAGTCTTGGTATAATAGGAAAATACCACAATATTTTATTTGGTGGTCCATTTTTCGTGACATCATCATCCATGTCATCTGTTTCTTTTTTACGTTTATATCTAGAAGCACCGCAGATAACACATTTATGTTCTTTTTCAAACTCCTTTCTATACAACATACAATCATTTGAACAAGCATGTATTCTTTCAACTTCCAATCCCATTGGACACATTAATTTTTTTGCTTGGTACGTTGAAATTGGCAACTCATTACCGTCTGGAAGCATGTCATGTAAAATCACTAATAGATCGGTGAAACTTTTATCACTCCATCCATAATTTGACTTTAAATTAAACAACTTTAAAACGGCATTAAGTTTTGAAAAATTTTCACAACCAGGATATAGTGGTTTTTCTGCATCATCAAATAAATCATGTAATTTTCTTTGATCATCATCACCAATATTTGTCTCTATATCATGTAACAGATCACTTAAATTGTCATTTAGATCCACTGAATTGTCATCATCATCAACAAAATTTGAATCGTTGATATTAATATCATCACTTTGTGAATTTATTGAAGATATGCTACGATTACTTAGTGACTCTCCATGCATTGACCAACAAGTGTATCTAGGCATAAAACCATGTTTCATCAAGTGAAACTCTATCTCTTTAATATCATCAAATCTTTTGAAATTTTTACAAATTATACATGGACAACAAATCCTTCCATTTCCTTTATTCCTACGATTAACTTCAGCAGCTTTAAGAAAAATTTGGACGCCCTCTGTAAATGCTAAGGAAGTACGTGCAGTATGGTACATCCAGTTAATTCGGTCCATCTGAAAATCAAGTAAAATAAAATACATAAATGCAATTAGATGATGTACCCCATTTTAATGGTTTGGTGGATCCTAACCCACTTTTTAAATATTTTATCTCATATGTATGTATGTTAATGAGTTAACATTTAAAAAAATTCGGCAGCATTTCCTCTTAACTCCCCAAGTATGTAGATAATCCACAAACTCGTAGGAGTAAGTAGAAAACGTAAACCAAATTTTTCTTAAATGTTAACTCATTAACATACATACATATCCTAAATGAGATAAAATATTTAAAAAGCAGTCCCAATGGGGACTATCTGAATTTTATCTCTATTAGATAAATTTCAGACGGGTATTTATATTCTAAGGATTATACTTAAATAGCAATTGGAATTTTTTAAATTTAAATATAAAATTTCAAATTAAGAAATATTTTTTTGTTAACTAAGAAATATTTTATGAATGAAAAACAAACATTAAATATTAATATATGTAGCATAATTTTATAAAATAAATAAGAGATAGATGATTTATACCATTTAATATAGATTCAAACGTTGATATTGTTGATCAACCCATAGATGAAAAATACACTTAAACGTCTTCAAAACCTACAAATAAAAAATAAGACGAATGTAAATGGCCCAATAACGATTGAAAATTACAAAAATTTACAGTTAAATGTTAATGGTTATTACCTCGTCTAGATCGATAAGATGTTAATGGCACAAGAATGATCGAAATGAAAAAATGGAGAAAGATACGTTCAAGCTTAACAGAGATAATAATGGCAGAAAATAACTCGTCTAGATCGATTTAACGTGAAGATGAAAGAAAAACGGTTATATATTCAAATTTTAAAGTAACCGCCCTAAAAAACTAGTACGAAACCGCCCCAAAAGTAAAATTTTAGCTCCAAAAAATAGTGTATAAACCGCCCCAAAAAATATTCTTGAAAAACCGCCCCATTAAACATCAAAACCGCCCCAAATACCACCTTTAAAACCGCCCCAAAAAATAATTATATAAACCGCCTTATTAAATACAAAACCGCCCCATTTAAAAACCGCCCCAAATAACAAAACCGCTTCAATAGGTATGAAAACCGCCCCAAAAGGAACCGCCCCATAAAATGTATTTGAAACCGCCTCAAGTATTAAATAAACCGCCCCATATATTAGCATGAAAACTACTTAGCATTTAATGGGGCGGTTTTTATGTAAACCGCCTTAAATAAAAAAACCTAACCGCCCTAAATAAACATATTTGTACTAGTGTGAATAATTAAAAACAACCGGATTAATTTGTTTTAAAGTAAAATATAACACACTAAAATAAATTGCTGTACTATTTCGTGTAGTTTGAATGAGATTTGTAAAAATTCCATTAATTACGGAAACGAGATTGTGTTTAAATAATGGTTTGGCACTACGTTGCGGCGGGAATACCGTCACGTTAGCATTAAAAATATGTGGGTAAAAAGAAAGATGTTGTAATAATAAAGAGTTCAAAAGTGAAATATTGAAATTACTTCAACTTTGGTTTTTCTTATGTTTGTAAACGAGCCGAACGTTTAGTGAATTGTTCGTTGATCATTTATTAAAAAATTCGTTCATATTCGTTTATTTACTAAATAAACGAACATAAACAAAATTTTTTGCTCATTTAACTAAATTAACGAACATGAACACATGTCTCATTCGTTCATTAACGTTTGTGAACGTTCGTTTATGTTTGTTTATTTACATTCATTTATATTTGTTCATTTAGGTTCATTTATTTTCATTCGTTTATTCTTATTAATAAATCAATTCATTTATTTCAATAAATCAATGATATATTCATCTTTATAAATTAGCATGCTCGTGACATATTTAGTTTACCTAAATTTAATGAATTTATTAACTTGAATGAGCTCATATCAATGCAAGTTTAGAATCCACGTGTTTGTTCATGTTCGTTTAACTATGTGTGTCCAATTATGATTGTTTTATGTCTTTAATTATGTTAGTTTATGTTTGTTGAGATAAGTTCATTTATGTTTATTTACTTATGTTCGTATATGTTCGTGAACTGTTCGTTTATACAATTAATGTGCGGACATGAACAAACAGGAACAAACTAAGTTTTCTTAACGAACGAACACGAACACGAACAAGAAACCACTGTTCATCTAAATGTTCAAGTTCGATCGTCATTTATAGGCCTAGTTTTTCTACTTGAGCATTTTTTGCAACGATCAGGGGAAGTTAATTGTTTCTACTAGAGCATTTTTTGTAGTGATCGGAGGGATCAAATTTTTGTAGCGGGTTTTCTCCTTTTTTTGAAGCGGTTATTTTATAAAACAAATTTTTATTTTTTCAACGGTTCACATCCTTGTTTATCTGCAATGGTTCATAAAAGCAAAATTTTTCTTTTTTTTTTTGCAGTGCTTGGGTCTAGTTTTTGAAGAATTATCCTTTTCTGCCGACGTTCTACCGATTTTTTACCGCGGTCAGTTCTAACATATTTTGGCATCTCATTATTTGGCAGGGTTCAAACCAATTTTTTGTCACGGGTTCTTGCCAGAGACGCAGCAAAACAATTGTATCGAAAACTATTAATGCTGTTAACTCTTAATATCGAACACCCTTCAAAATAGCTAAGTTTTGGTCGACACTGTTAATATCAAAGGACTAGGAACAGCCAAGGACCATCGATATTGACAAGTTCAAACCATGGGAAACTGGTTAAGGCATGGTTCTTCGATATTGTTAGCATCGAACCCTTGGAGGATCGACCAACTCTTGAACCATTGATATTAATAAATGTTGAACCTACGCTATTGAATCTACTAAGTTCGATGGGAGGAAAAACAATCAAGTGTCATCAACACTAGTAGTGTCGATGAACCCACAATGGGCCTAAGTCTTGTTGTGTCGATATGGATAGTCTCGATGATATCAAGTTGGTCAAGAGGTATCATCAATAATATTAAGTTCGAATGATTTTTAAAAGAGTAAATTCCATGTTTGTTCACTTTGACCCAAAAAAGGACCAAAATGTCCAAATGGTTTCTATTGGCGTAAACCATGGGCGCCCCGCTTGTAATCGGATCCAACCATGAGCACCCCGCCCGTAATAATATATTTCAACATGGGCACCCCGGCCGTAATCGGATCCAACCATGGGCGCCCCGCCCTTAATCTGATCCAACCATGGCCGCCCTGCTTGTAATCTGATCCAACCATGGCCACGTGAGAGGTTTCTATTGGCATAAATCATGGGCGGCGCCCGTGTAATTGTAGGCGCTGGCGCCCACAAAGGTGATGGTCATTTGGACATTTTGGTCCTTTTTTTGGTCAAAGTAGACAAATAGGGAATTGACTTTTTTTAAAATGACTAAGGAGGGAAGTAACGATATTAATAGATCAACAAATACTCACGATTTTTAAGATTAATCCTATATATAGGATTCGCATCCTATAATAACACACCCTTATTGACATAACCCGAATTAACCCATGAAGATCACCCCGAATCTTTTGTTTTTTTTTCAAAATCTTTGTTTTACATGTACAAGAGTATGTTCTTTTATGTGTTTATTACAGTGCTGTAAGGCAAATTACAGTGATGTAGGATCTCAAACGAAAAAGAATTTGCACAAACACATAAAAGAACATACTCTTGTATATATGTAAAACAAAGATTTTGAAAAAAAAACAAAAGATTCGAGGTGATCTTCATGGGTTAATTCGGGTTATGTCAATAAGGAGGGTTAACAACGGATCCTTACCCTATATATATATCTTATAACTACATATAATACATATTGGTGAGAGAAAGTAGAAAAGTCTTAATACTAACAACTGTTTAAAGCTTGAGGTACAACCAAATACTGCATGAACGAGATTCTTTGGTTCCTTATTATGTGTTTGCCCTATTTTCCCCTTTCCCATTCCCCAGACCTTTTTTTTTCCTTTCTCTGCATCCTTTCTCCCAACAAAGAAATCTTCCAATCTATAGGGTTTCATCTTGGATGTTTTTTCCTCAATCGGCTAATCTCTCAACCAGAAAAATGGCATATCTCGACCAGTTATCTATGCTTTCTTGATTTGTTCGCTTCTGAAGCAGGAAGATGAAATTAGTAGGCATCTTTTCTGGTCTTCTTCTCTTTTGAACGAGTTATACCGAAAGGAGCAACTTGTAAACAGAAATGGCTCCAAATTTAAATTTTTGAAATCTCAGATATCTCCCTTAATAGGGTTACTTTTCTTCAATCGACCCCCACAACTCCTTGTGTTTGCATCACCGAAGTTGCCTCATAAATTGATTTGCCTTCGAATTTTATTCAACCTTATTAATATACGTCGTTTAACCTAATTTTGCTCTCTTTTGTATGCTTGCTTTAGATCACCATAGCCTGATTTTTCTCTTGTGTGTGCCTCTCTAATGCTGGTTCATAATTTGGTATTCCTCCTAGAGGCAGGTTAAAATCATCTAAATTGCATTCTTACACTTGTGTGCTTACTTTGATTCATAATTTAGTGTTTTACATTCATATGGTTCAAATACTTTTTGGCAAATATTTTTTGGTGTAGTTCAGGTATTATATCTTTGTATTTTGTGTGTATTGATTTATTTATGAAGTTATGTATGTATATGGTTCATATGTGTAATGTATGCAGCTATGTATATGTATATTGTTCAAGAATGTTTTTTAAACTCAGAACAACAAATAGATTTGTATAAGTATATGTATGCAGTTCATTTATATGTATGTATTCTGTGTGTATTACTTTATGTATCCAGTTCATTTGCTTATACATTTAATGTGAGTTTATGAGTGTATATGTATGCAGGTATGCATTGCATGCAAATGTGTAAGTGTGTTCAAACCCGTTAGGCAATTTAAGGATGCTTTGACACATGGTAGACATTTTGCTACTCTTTAAACAAGACGATAATGCAATCATGTTTCTTCCATAAACATTTGCATATATTGCAGTCTCTTTTGGTTTTAAATCAACATACAATTATGGCTCCATACAGCATGTATGCAAGAAAGCCTTTACTTTGTATCTAGGTAAACTTAATGCATAGAAATCAAGTAACAACCCAGCCCAGGGCTTTTTTAAATTAAAACTTCAGTGAGTTACAGACTTTCTTTTCAAGATGGGCTTTGTGTTAGTTCATCATTGATGGTGATTCATATGATCAATACAATGGTGCATGTTTATTTATTTGTTTATTTCTCAAATCAACAACTCACACATACAAAATATGTGTATTTCTGAATTTTTAGATTGGAATGAGCTTTTTTAACTCTAAAAAGTTCAATTCACTTGCTAATGTTTGATTTAAAGTAACTCTTGGCAAACCTTGAAGCTGCATTTGTTATAAAAAAAAGTTGGTGAGATCATGTTACTTAATTTACTTTATACTCTTGTTCTGAAATGTATTTATATAATATTAAAATTGGTTTTTTTTTTCATTTTGTATGATCCTTAGTGGCTGCAGACTTGGGAAATGAGAAAACTCAAGCAAAGTAGCTGAACAACAGAGTTGTTAGAAGATGCAAAATCACATCAACTTGCTGAAAAAATGTGATATATTGTCTCTCTTTTTCATTTGAAAAAAAATGAATTAAAATTTAAAGTTCACTGAATATGAACTTTATGTTTCTTCAAATTTTGAATGAGATGTTATGGGTTAGATGAAAATGGAAAACTCTGTTACTGTATAACTCCTCATGCACACGCATTAGAGAAAATCGACATTGATTTAGTATTGAAATAAAAGTTGTTTTTGGCTCTTATTATTAGCTTCCACATTAAACTAACTCAAATGACGGTGTTGAGTCTAAGACCTTATATTAAACTAACCTGAATGGTTTGACCGAGGTTTTAGGTTTTCAAAGAAGCAAGCATGTGTTTTGTTTCCATAGCCGGAGGCATAAGGTTTGTATAGTATCTTTGGGCCAGTTCAAGGAATTACATTATGAGAGTTTGTTTAGCGCTCGAAGGTAAACCATTACATATTTACATACGATAATTGACTCACCTCTATCTGTCTAATGTAAAGGTTAATCTTGTTTGTTATTTTAGTTTATTCTATTTGAGTTTATTTAACAACCAAATTGCACATGTTTTAGTATCATTGGCACTATTGCTCCTAGGTTGTTTGTTTGGTGTTATTTGTACAAGTTTAAAGCTTGCATGTTAATGTGACCAACTACCATATTTAAAAATAGTTGGAAATAGGTTGCCACCGCCACATCGCGCGGGGTACCCGACTAGTATATATATATATATATATATATATATATATATATATATATATATATATATATATGGTAAGGTTCCCCTAAAAAGTCTATTTTGCCTAAGAATGCTAAAAAGGATTTTTAAAAACTCGAAAACGACTCAAATAAACCCCGATTGAATTCATTTTTTCATCATTGGATACGGCTTGTTGAAACCTAAAACCCAAACTTTAAATCATAAACAATAAACCCTTATACTAAAACCAAAAATTTAAAAACAAATCTTTAACATAAAGATAAAATTTAAAAGCTAAAAACCAAGCCCTAAAACCTAAAATCTAAGTTTAGTTGTTAAAACGAAAACGTAGAAGCTAATATTGTAGGGTTCGATGAGACGGCTCCAATGCCATCGAAATGAGTTCAATCGGAGTTCTTTTGGGTCGCTTTTGAAGATTTTAAAAATCCTTCTTAGCCTTCTTAGGCAAAATATACTTTTTATTTAATCTTTCCCCTATACACACACATAGATTTATGCATACATGGACCATGCAAGTTGCCATCTTTCATGGGTTTGCATGTAGAAATGTTTTGGTTACTTAAACTCTTTTAACAACTCCCATTATTAAATTTTGACCTAACACTAATCATAACACTAATCATGAGGTTAATGATATTAACAATGTTAATAGTATGGTCACATACATAAGTTAACTCACAATGGGTTTAGATAATAAACCCAAGACGATTTCGCACAACATTATGATTTAAATCATGCAAACATGTGAACATAGATTAATGAAATACATGGTGTTGAAAAACTTGGCTAATTCACACAGCGAACGTGCATTCTACAAAACACAAACGATATAACATTATCTGTGAGCTCTCATAGCCCCTTTTACTCGTTTTGTTTTCAAACTCGTGGTGAAACATGTATGATATTATCAAGATATTATCATGATATTGTCACGATATGATCATTTAACATAACGTTTATGAACTTTATAACATTACGGTGATTGTCGCTAGACTTGCATTTATCATAACATATTATGGTAAACAATGATAGCTATTGGCCCGGCTAGACCCATCGTTGATTGAGTTGGCTTCGGTCCTCCACGGTGATTATTTGCTACTCCAGCATTGTTAGGAATTCTAAACACGGTCAGAACATATTGAGAACATATTGGTTTGCTAGTTAGTTAATTCATACATTATGTTATTCTGTTAAAAGTTCATGAGTACATTATTTACATTTATATAACTATTTCTGGGTGTGTGAAAACCTATGATTTCTCACCAACTACTTTTGTAGTTGACAATACATGTTTCAAGGAATGAAGCAAAGTAGGGAAGGATTGATCTATAGAATTTTGGATATCATCACATAGGATATTGGACTTAGCTAAATTAACTGGATCAACTAAAGACTAGGATTTAGTTAACTTAGATGCATCTTTTGTGTAATTGTTGTATATGATTCATGATGAACTTGATTTTTGTGAAATTAATTTGAATGTTTTAAATGTTATGTGATGGTAGAATTTAGTTGCCCACGAGCTTGTGAACAATCTGCACATTCCTCGTGACATCCCGATGATTCTGCCATCGATCGGCGTGTTACAGCTTCAAAATCTATGCGCAAAAACTAATTTATATAAGCGTTATACACACACACACATATATATGTATATGTATATGTATATGTATATGTATATGTATATGTATATGTATATGTATATGTATATGTATATGTATATGTATATGTATATGTATATGTATATGTATATGTATATGTATACTTAAATATACCGATTTCAAGCAAGCAATAATTGATACCTCAACAAATACGTTCAATTTCCATAGAAAGAGATGTTAAAAAATAACAATTTCGTTAAATACATTATACAATTTGAAATGCTTTATTTACTCAAATATTTAAATGTTGGATTTTCTGAACGCTTAGTTATGAAAACACACATACTTTTCTACAAATATGAGTACTGGATTTTGTCATTGTTCCTATAAACTAAGAAAAGGTGTTTGTAAATTTTATAAATATGACAATTTATGAATTATACAACGGATAGAATATTCTATATTTCAAATGTAATGTTTGATAAGTGAGGCACGTACCCACAAATCAACCCTCAAGAAATTGGTTATTTTGAGAATAATAAATACTTAATAAACTTGAGCATATATCAAGAAACAAATTGTAGAAAACCTAATAAACAAGTGATTGGATTGCAATAGAGATTTTATAGGTTATACGTGTAGCATATAAATATACGTGAAAGAGCACTAAAATATAATAACAAGTACGCGTATATCGGCTCCACATAAACCAATATTTAGTACATATATAAATCATCAAGTTCATGCTTATATATATTGAGTAACAACAACTTGCATATAATCAATGCATTTTGGGATATAATGAACATTGTTACAACAGATTATTCGTATAAAAATTAGGGTATTTTTAATATCTTTATTATAAACATGAGTTGATTGTTCAACAAAGTTATATATAATAACAATAATTATCAAGTGTTGATAATTAAGATCATATATGCACATTTTAAGCATATCAATTATAAATACGATTGATTAAATAAATAATCAAGTATTTAAGGATAAACATCATTAAACCATAAATAACATATGTGAACAAAGTATTCGGCTAATCAAATTTAAGACCTGTGAGTACGCACTAGATTACGCATGACAGTTGTGTCTAATAGGCAGGTAAAACAAGGTTATCAAAATCAGTTATTGATACATATTTGATTTGCAAACAAGACCTCATGTTTCATTTGATTGGAAAACGCTATACTATATCAAACATTTAGAGTTGGCTAGCACAAATGTGCTATATATGGTCACTCAGATGTTGGTTATCATAAATCAGGGACATGTTCCATTGCTATACACACTGTGAGTATTCGTTGCTTCTTTTTCATTTTATATATATTGGTGGAAATACATGCTACAATGCTTAATTTTTACTATTATACAAGAATTCTTTTACTAAATCCATACACATACTTCTCTAGGTATGTTGCATGAGACAAGAAATTTATATTGCGTGAGACAAGAAATGTATATATTACATGAGACAAGAATTATCACACTAAGTCCCCGGTATCCTGCACAACCATTTAACTTAGGGTTTCGAGCCGATGGATTAATATAAGCTAGTACTAGCGAGGTCTGACAAACCCTCATTCATGATTTGGTCACGCCAACCATAACTGCATTGTTAAGTGAATGTCATATTTCCACCAGAATTAATGTTTGTGACAAGACGTTGTCATTAGGGGCGATTCTAGAAGTGGATAGGTATGGTTGTGGACTCGTGTAGATTGCATCCATTCACACTTATGATTAACATATTATATGATATCATAGCACTATGGGATGACGATCCTACAAAATTTTGATTGAAACATTTTACTTGCACCTTGTATGGAAAACACTATTATTTCACAGTTTGATCAAAATATAAAACCTACGAACTCACTAAAATTTTAGTTGACACTTTTTCTTTGCATGTATTTCATGTACCAACCTAAGCCTAGATATGGACTTTACACATAAGCAGAAAGCTTAGCATTATCAGATATTTAATGAGTTCTCGATATACAGTTTTGTCGCATATCTCTTGTTTCTATAGAAGGGGGTGTGACAGAAATAATAGAGTTTGACAAATGGTATGACAATTTAGGTATATATAACATCTTATTTTTGTACTAGATTCTTCTTTTCTTCTATATTTTTTATTGGATTTTTGTGTTTGTTGTAACGTATTTTTTATCCTACATTTTAATTTTTTTGTATTAGATTCATTTTTTTATACTGGATTTTTTTGTATTAAATTTTTTATTTTTTACTGGATATTAGTTTTTTAAAAAAACTACACGACAATATTACACAATTACCTAAGATAAAACACAATTATAAGTATATTACATAATGTCCTGAACATAAAACACAATAGTAAATATATTACACAACGACCACAATATACTTTTAAAAAAATAGAGACAATTTATGCTTTTTAAAATTATGAGTTTTTAAAAACAATGGTGAAATAATACAATTATGTACTTTTAATACATAAAACATAAAAAATTAAATAACAACAATTTATTTAACGCATAAAAAACAATAACAAAACAATTCAATATGATACAAAAAATAAAACAAAATAATAAAGACGTCTTATACAATGACCTCAAAAATTAAACACAATAACGAAAATACATTTTTTATAAATTAAAGAAATGTCGGTTATCAATTTCACAATCTATCTCACACTCAACAATCTAAACATTTTTACTTGAACCTATATGTGTGTGTGTGAGAGAGAGTTTTACGTCAAATCTTTCTTTTTGAGAAAACTAATTATGATCATTATTAATTAAATTTGTTTTTCGTTTTTCAGTTTATATTATAATATTAAAAATGTTATGAAGAAAGAAAAATATTGGAGACAAGTCGGACAATGATTAACACGTTTATTATAAGAGGGTATCTTGTTAATTTTATTTATTTATTTTTTTTACTTTTTAATAAGGGTATTATTTGGATTCAAGTATCCAATTATCTTCCTGGTGGTTCATCTCCTTTTCAATGAATCTCACCTTGATTAAAAGACCCTCGTATTCTCATATCATATCATTAAAAAAAAAAAAAAATTGATCTTCAATTCCAATACAATGAGTTTCTTTTTGCTCGTTTTTACATTCTTCTAATATATTAACAAACATCATAATTATTTTACATGCATAATAACTGATTGAAAAACACCACAACTAATTTGGTAGATGTCTCATGTTTGTATATATATGCCCAATCGCGAGTGTAAGTGTCCTTATGTTTGTTTTTTCTTCCCTCTTATCCTCCAATATTTATTGGAGTGTCCATCCGATACCATATATATTCATTGTTTAAATTATGACTGGGTATTTGGTACTATAAATATTTAAAATATAATACAAATATGATAAATTAATTTTATAATTTTATACTATTTTATATAAATCAACCATTTATAAATATGTATATTTTATAATAATTATAGATACTTTACCTATAATGTATATGCCTGATGAGGGCATTGTAAGTGCCAATATATATGGCTCACTCTCACAGGAAACAAACCTCTTGACATGAGTGCTGGCTGTAAAGCTGTGACAAGAGTGAGCTTATGGTTGTGAAATTTTTTAACATTGTAAAATCATATTGTTTAATAGTCATTCTTTTAAAGGATTAAAAAAGAAAAGCTATTATAAAAATACTTATTTCTGGAGAAAACAAAAAAAAACACTTTTAAACTAAGTTCACTCATGATGAATGCAAACAATTTATGTTACTCTACTAATGATGTAAATATATAATGTTATAGGGTTGTTCAATGAACAATATGTGAATAGTTCGATGAAATTTGTAAACTTTTAATAATATACTCATTTATGTATGTTTACTTGTTAAATGTATTTTGTGTTCTAAAATTTTTATTTTTACTTTAATATCATAACATTTTAACTAGAAATCTAGTCATTTGGATTTGTATTTTGATAAAAACATAGTAATTTAATTTAAAACAAAGATATTTGAAAGATTATTTTTTCCAATTTCAATTATGGCTAATTAATATTTCTAACTTTTGCTTTTTTTTTAACATAATTAAATTTGATTTTTATATCAAGTGTTTAACTCTATATTTATTTAAGATGATTACGTCTACTATTTGATAATAATAATGTTGATTTCAATTTTTTAAATAATATATGCTCGTTTGTGTTTATAAATTATTTGTAAACAAGTTCAATTAATTATTTATTGAACAAACACAAACAAGAATTTTTGTTCAGTAGATTCGTGAACTATTTATAAAAAAGTTCAAAGTTAGACGAATAGACACGGAACAATGGCTCGTTCCGTATGTTTGGTTCGTTTACAAGCCAACGTAATTATTTTAAGAAACTAATATAATATTATTTTTTTAATTGCTTGTGTTTCATTTTTACTAAATATTTAGTTCTTTAAAATTAATTACTAAAACAATTCAAATTATCACTTAAACTCACTCTCACACTTGTATACCCAAAGTGGAACGTGTGACCGTGTTGATATAATATCTAAAATTTTCAGTTATAAAGATTTATAAAAGCCATTCAATTACGATTTATACTTATTTTTTATAAAGTATTTTCTTTCTATTACAATACTCTAGAACCCTTGATGATAAATTGAACAAAACACAAATTAAGCGCACATTCACATCAATATCATACACTCTATACATGCAATTACATAATTAAATTAGTGTCCTGAAAACTCAGTATAATTGTTAGAGTTCTCACCTTTCATATTGGAGTTTAGGGGTTTAAATACATCTTGGTACAAGTTTGAAGGACATCAGGTGAATGTTTACCTTGAAGTTTCTCCTGGGGTTCGATTCTAATGGGGGATAGTGTTTACTTATTCCACGAGGCTTCAAAGCATATGGAAGCATATGTCTTACCTTTGCCTAGTAGGCCCGATCTAAGAACATCGCCGTTAAAAAAAAAAATAATGTAAGTTGTGATCACTAATTAGCCATTAAACCTGGTTCATTAAACTTCA
This sequence comes from Mikania micrantha, assembly GCA_009363875.1. Lineage (NCBI taxonomy): Eukaryota > Viridiplantae > Streptophyta > Magnoliopsida > Asterales > Asteraceae > Mikania > Mikania micrantha. The sequence continues at coordinate 69,573,645 of CM018682.1, read as the reverse complement.
TAATTCTCATGATTAAAATGATATGTTTTAATCCTACTTATAATCACAAACTGATCATAATATATCACACACCACAATTAATGCACGACATATTCTTTCAACACTTAAACAAACAAACTGTTAGAACATCTTTAATTACGTGTCTCAACCCAAAACGTACATAATCAAAAACTTACTAAAAATAAGGCTCATAGTAGTCGAGCACTTGAACAGTTTAAATGTTTAACCACCCACTAGCTTGTAACACATTCGGATCAGAACCCCCGTACGTGAAGCCACCATTGATGCTGCAGTGTGACATCCCTTAGCCACTGCCAGGCGTTGTGAAACAGTCGTTACGTTGTGCAGAAACACCATAACTGCCAAACCACACCATCGATCGACCACCTCGTTCCGCCGATCACCATGTGCCGCTGAACACCCCTGTTTTCGTCCACCTCCACAGGACCTCTCTCTCAAACTCTATGCGGGAGGGCCAGAAAGGAATTAGATTTTACATTTAATTACCCAAATTTAAGAAAAACTATTTTTATGCATTCACAAATTCGACATGTTTCGTGTGCAAATCTCTAAATGCGTTAAAAAATAAAACCTCCGTTTCAAAACCAATACACCAAATTTTGCATTTTATATATTATAATTTTTTAAGCATGCGATTTTAATGTAGTGCCACTTGATGAAAGATATTGTGTTTGAATACGAGTTCAAACATATTAACAAGGTAAGATCATAAAGTTTATCCAGTTTCAAGATTTCACTTGAGGTGAGCCTCAAGTGTATCCTTCAGAATTCAGAGCGTCAAATACGAGAGACTTTTGAAATTTCTTCTTGAGTCTCTATATTCTAAATTTATATATTATAATCTTATAAGCTATGGTTTAAATTTAGTGGTTGTCTTCTTGACTTTATAAATGTATTGAGTTTGAATATGGACTTAAGCATATTCCTATGTGAGGTTTGAGCGTAAGCACCAGGCAAATACGAGGGGATGTCTGAAATTATATTTCATGTGACTATTTTCCAAGCCATTCAAATATATATATATATATATATATATATTTATATATATGTAACATCTTAATTTTTAAAATTTTATAAATAAAGTTATATAAAGAAAAGTGGAAAACAAAAAAATAAAATAAAACAAAATAAATAGTGTACGTGACTTATGAAAATAAATAAATAAATGGAAGATATGTATTAAAAGTGTATTGTGGACAATTATTAAAAAAAAACAACAAAGAAACATAAATATTGATGTGAAAACGTGGCTTCATGAAAACAAAAGAAAAAAAATAAAATATATAGATATTTTTCGATGGAGTCGGCAAAGACAGAAAACACAAATAGGGGGTCTTCTTGCAGTACAGAAGAAAAAATAAAGAATAAAAGAAGAAATAAGAAAGAAGAAAGAAGGAAAAGAGAATGGGGGAGATCCGAGCAACGATCCATAACATCGAGCTTAGATCGCGAGACTAGGTCGTGAACCACTCGAGGTAATCATGTTTTTCTCATCTTTAAATCACCATAGAAGGATTTGATGGGGGTTATGAACTAGGGTTTTAGAAACGGGAAATTGGATTGAGTTTTGAGTAGTTATGAGATCCTAAATTCATGTATAGTTGTTTTGGTGTGTTTTACACATTCCTTGAGGTATAGATCATGATGTTTGCAAAGGAACCCAAGTTAGGGTTCATATGAATAAGATGAGAAAGATGACCCAATTGGGCGACTAAGAAAAGGATATGATTTTTATTGGTGTTTAAATATGAAAATATGTATAGAAATAAAAATTGAGGTGTTGTGATGTTAATAGTTGTTTAAAACTCATATGATGAGATTAATATGAGTTTAACCTAAATGGGTCAAATGAGTTAATTTGATCAAATTAGTATAAAAGTTAGAATACAATTATCTGAGAAAGATTGAAACTTGAAAATTGGGTGAAAGGTGATAAGTATGAGAAATTATACATAGTATAATAAATATGTTAAACAAATTCAAACGGGTCAGATGTGTATCATATGTGAAATATATATACACATATATGTGTGTGTGTATTCATGCAAATGTTTATATAAACATTTCGAACAGAAGGTTGAACGGATATAAAAATATATTGACCCGTTAGAGTTTAACAGGAAAACAAGATTTCAATCGAAAGGATAATCAAGTAGGATCATCTGCAGATAGAGGTAAGTAATCTAACCGGACTACTATATGAGAAATGATGTAAACATGATTCGATGAAGAGTCATGTGTTTTTATGGTGGATGAGAGTTGTCATGGTGGTTTTACAAATAATGATTGAACAGGATTATTGTATAGATATAGTATAATACACATGGTATATATTGTGGATTCATAAAATATATGGTGGATTCGTGGTAGTTTATAAAATATACGGTGGTTAAATAGAGGATACACCTATATTATGGTGGTGGAAATTTATTTTCCTTATAGTGGCAAAATGAAATGTTTGTACCTTTATTATAGTGGAAAAATGTAAGATTTATATCTTACTTATATTGGTAGTGATCCTATTATATGGTGGTTATGTAAGAGATGATTTCTCTTACTATATGGTGGATGCTAGATGGTAGACTCTGACTAATGTCAGTTTAAATAAAATGGTGGCAAGTAATAATTAACGTGGGTGGCGATAACTGTTCTTTTGTACAAACATGGTGGCATTGATTACTTACTTAGCGTTTTGCTAATTTAAAATGTTGGGTGTAATTGTAGGTAAAGCTCTAATGCAATAAGGAACGGAACAAGTCTCGGATCGGTTATCTAATATTTCTCATGACCCGTTGCTAAATGGTTTTGGTGAAACTTAAATTTTATAATAAGTGTGATATTGTTTTGGGTTTATGTTGATAAATAAGTTATAACGAGTCGGAGGTTTCTATAGTGTTGTTGTCAAATAGTACTAGTTACTATGACATGAATTAGTGATGGTGGTAATAGTTTGTTATTGTGTAAATTGTTGGTTTTGAACAGGTTTATTTCATAAGGAAATAAATGTTTTAAAATGGGTCATGTCGAAATTTTGAAAAAATATGGACCATATTTCCGCACGTATTTTAAATAAAAGTGTTAAAAAGATGGGTGTAACAAGTTTGGTATCAGAGCACTGGTTTGAGAGACTTAAGTATTGGGTGTAAAGATACTTAAACTCAAACATTTTGTGCTCGTAAATCGGAAGGGTGAAACTTGGATCCGAGACGTTCCAAAGATATTGCACGAGCTTACAGGTATGTTGATTTCATCCTAGTATAACATTTGATACGTTAGAATAATGTGAATATTATTACTTGGATGAAGTATATTAATCATCACACCTGGCCAGTGTTATGATTTATATACGTCACTCAGGTCATTTATGATCATCGTTCTAAAATATTAAGCGTTACTACATTGAGGTGAATAAGATTGAACATATAGAAGCATTATGATAATATATATATAGTGGAGTTTATATAGTGTTGACTAAATGCATGTTAAATATAAGTGAAGGATGTTAATTAGATATAGTAAGAAAACGGTGATAAAGATATGTGTGTTCATAAATATATAGACCCTAATAGGGGTAAATTTCAGCTGAAGATTATGATTGAGGGCGGAGAAATACCAAATATTGTGGAAGAACACGAAAGTGAAGACAATGCGTCTTCACATAATGGTGGAGATGCAACTAGAATATTAAAGGAGGAAACCAGGAAGCAGATTTCGGAGGAAGTAGCAAAGGCATTTGAAGTTACGATTCCACACTTTCTCGAGAAGATGAGAACAATAATTCAACAAGAGTTATCCAAGGGTAACTCAAATTTGAATGATGAGATGAACGAGAAGGAAACAGATAAAGGAAAGCAAACAAATGAAAAGGAGATAAAGAGAGCAAGTTACAAAGATTTCATGGTATGTAAACCTGATGAGTTTTAGGGTGATATTGATCCATTGGAGAGTCACCGATGGATATCTGGAATAGAGATTGTCTTTTAAACGAGTCACTGTGACTCCACAGATGAAGTAAATAAAAGCAACTACTCTGCTTAGAGGACGTGCTAAAGATTGGTGGGATGCTCGTAAGCAAGAAAAGGGTATAGAAGGTGTTAAGGCAATGGTTTGGCAGGATTTCAAAGCAATGTTCCTACAACACTTTTGCCCACAGTCATCAGTTGACAAAATAAAGGAAGAATTTCTTACCATGAGGCAAAAAGATGAATCTATGGATCAAATCACTGGAATGTTCTTTGATAGAGCTAAGTTCTGCGCTGATCTCTTACGAATAGAGTGGGACTGGATAATTAGATATCATCTTATGCTCAAGGCGGAATATAGAGAGTACATAACTCCTTCTAAATGTGAGACTCTTCAAGCGTTGATAAATTGGGCTCGTGAACGGGAGATTGAACTTCTGAGATCTGTTGAAATGGGAGAAAAATGAAAAGCTGAGGTAATAACAACTCCAATGAAGAAGACTAAATTTGTTTCACCTTCGAAGAAAGAAAATTTCAAGACTGAGCCCTATCGTTGCAAAATTTGTGGGAAATGACACTTAGGAGAGTGTAGAGCTACTCAGATTATATGTTTTAAGTGTGAAAGGCCGGGTCATACGTCCTTGCATTGCCCTAGCGCAGTGAATTTATGCTACAATTATTATCAACCTGGACATATGAGGAGTGAATGCCCAAAACTAAATCCAGGATTCAGAAGGGGAGGTGAAACAATGAGAAACAACAAGGAAGTAAAGAGGCCTGAAGCCCCAAAGGCAAAAGGTAGACCATTTCAAATAACAGCAGAGGAGGCTAAGATTATTCCTGATGTGGTAACATGCATATTTTTAATAAATCCTATTCCTGCACACATCCTTTTTGACTCGGGGGCTAGTAGATCTTTTATTTGTGTCGAATTTGCTAAGCATCCATCATTCATAGTTGATAAATTGCCTAAACCATTAGAAATTAATGTCACTAACAACGAGAGTTTTCTAGTATTCAATGTCTATAAGAATTGTCTACTAAACATAGATGGGGAAGATTTTAATGTTGATTTAATTCCGATGGTTATAAAGGAATTCGATGCTATAGTAGGCATGGATTGGTTGTCCCAATATTATGCAAACATTATATGTAACCAAAAGGTTATACAATTAACAACACCAAGTGGGAAACCGATTTCGATATATGGCAAAAGAAAAGGAGACGTTGTAGTTTGCTCATATGCAAAAGTAAGGAAATATACAAGTCACGGGTGCAAAGCCTGTAGGTCCTCAAACTGATCAAGATCCAAACTTTATCTCTGTAAACATCATCAATGATCTCTAACAAGTGCGGAATCCAAGTTAGAAACACGAAAGCAAGTAGAAAAATGCAAACTTTATAAATATTGCAAAACTTCGAGTACAAGCGCCTCAATACGTCTAGAGAGCGTATGCCTCGGGATTCCAACCTAAACCTGTACAAAATACGTCTATTTATACTAGGCCTAGGTGTACACGAAATCTAGATACAAAAGGTTCGAGTGCACGATAACTTCATGTACTCGAAAAGCTGTACACGAAATTATCCAAAAACTTGAGCTTTGACTCTTCCGGGTTGACTTTGTCAGTCTTCATCGTTTGGCGGGCTCTACAAACTCCCCCTAGACTGGCGAAGTCATCCGATAGGAAGAGTAACACTGTGTGGCCCTGCTCCAGCATACAGCTTCAGCTTCATGGCATAAGCAACAGTTCGTGTAAATGGCTTAGCCAGCTCATCATTTCCGGAATATACTCGTATAGGAGAGTTGTGCAGCTTCATCATGTCATCTTTACCATACTTCAGAAGATCCATAGGGTCAAGAATCATGTCGATGTCATCAACATCATCTATATTCCTAAGAATAACTGCAGCAAGGTTCAGATCATCAAAATACCAAGATAGAAATTTAGCCAGAGAGTTATTAGGAACTCTTGGCGAGACTGGTACTGCTTGCTCTATATGAGGGGGAGGGTACTTATAGTACACCCAGGGTTTCTTTGTCTTTGGATCGATGATGCATGAGGAAACAAAACGTCGTCCCTTTGCCGTGCGCATCACTGGGAAGTTCTTCTCACACTGATCTTTGATAAACTTTGTGAACAAATCAGCCTGTGAGTCCTTAGAAGGATTGAAGAACATTGCTTTGTCAATGCTTCTGATGTCGACTTTAGGCAAAGAACAAAAATCTCTTGGCTTCTTGTAGAACTCGACCTTTCCGTTCATCCGTTTGACCAAGTAGATGTCTCTTTGTTTGTCGTACATCCAACAGCATACATTTGACCTGTCATTGCGAACTGCAAACAAGTTTCTGTCATCTGAAATAAAGGTATGCTCTGGATGCTGGTCGCCCATTTCTTTGAACCAAGCAGCTTTGTCAACAGGAGGAGCAGGCGTCCAGTCCTTCTTTCTGTCGAACCAGCTATTTATCACTTCATGTAGAGAGGTGACTTCATTTCCCAAAGCATCAATGTATTTGTGGGCATACAAATAATCGATATAGGGATCATCAGATACATTTCCAAGTATTATGTTTTCTGGTTCTTCTTCTACAGATGCCCCTGTAGAAGACTTGGTTTGATCCCCCTTTTGATGGCTTGGTGACCCAAAATCAAAGCTATCTGGAAGATCATCAAATATACTGTCAAGTACAGCTCCAGTAGTCTCATCTGGTTGAACACAATCGCCAAAAAGGATGTCGTCTGGAATGTCTCCAAATAGATCATCATATAGACCAGAAGGCTTCCCGGAAGAGGATGGATTCCCAGAGTCTCCACCCTGATCTTTGTCATCAGGAGGTCTTTGATCTTTATCTTTGTTATCTCCATCTTTGTCATCTTTATCACCTTGATCGTCTTTATCATCTTTGTCATCCTTTTCATCTTTATCTTTCTTTTGATCTTGTTCATCATTTTCATCATCATCATCATCATCATCACTGTCGTCACTGACATCCATGACTTCATCTTCAGACTCGGAGACTTCTTCTCCTTTGAGTCATTTGATATCCCTCTGCATCTTGTGGTTCTCTAATAAAAGAATTCTGATGAATTTTTCATGAGCCTTGATCTTTCCTTTGCACTTGTTCAGATGAGAACATATCTTGATCTTCCCTTCACGTAGGTTCATGATCATTTTGTCCTTTATCTCAGCATCTTTCTCTAACTGATAGACTCGCTCCTGTAATCCAACAAGATCCACAGGCACTTGCACAGGCTCGTATGGTGAATCGGAATACAAAGGAGATTTTCCTTTGTTGCTTCCGGACTGATGTGAAGGTGATTTGGTTTTGGTTTGTGGCGGGATAGTGACGGATGGACGAGTGGAGGGAACTCGGATGATTAGTTTGGTTTTCGAAGGTTTGGTAGTAGGTTTAAGCTGTTGTGGTTTAATTGGTTGAGAATGTTGAGGTGGTGGAGGTGGTTGAGTGACAGGTGGTGGTGAAGGTGGTTTGGTGACATGTGGTGGTGATGGTGGTACGGTGACATGTGGTGGTGATGGTGGTAAGGGACATGTGGTGGTGATGGTGGTACGGTGACAGGAGTTGGTTTAGCAGGTGCCTGGGTCATAATGGCAGCAGCAGAGGAGAAGGATAATCCTGAGAACATCTTCTGAAGACGAGGATCCCTGTTTTTCTTGGCCATAGTCTTTTGCCTCTTCTTCTTAGGTGAAGAATCAGGAGTTGGAGTGTAATCCGCATCTTGAGCTTCTTCCCTTTCTTGCCTTGTGGGAGGTGGCCTCTCTAGAATGAAATCTTCACTTGATGAAGAGGAAGAAACATCAGCTGCAACCTTTGTAGCTTTACTCGCTTTAGCTTTAGAACTTGTAGCATGAGTATCATGTTCTTCTGCTACTATTGCCACTGGGGTTCCGGGCATATCCTCATCTACCCCTTCTTCCACAAATCGTCCGAACTTGATCAGAGGCCTTTGACCGACATATTGCTTCTTCCCTCTCTTGTTCATCTTCATATAGCCAAAGATGTCATCACGCATCCTTTTGATTCCCAGAGTGCCAACAGTGGGAACCAGATCCTGGTGTAGTTTGTTGATGACGATCTGTATGAAGCGAGGAAATGCCAGAAACCTCTCCTTTCTCCTTCCCTTGATGTTAGCATACATGTCAAGAAATATCATTCTTGAGAAGTTGAAATCCATTCCCAGAGCCAAAGCTGTCAAACAAGAGCTCAGTGTCTGATTCAGCACATCATATCCGCCTTTCCTTCCGGACAAACACTGTGTGACAATGTGAGCCAGATATCTCCAGTAGGGATGAAGAAGTTTCTTCTCGGTAGGAGGATAAGCACCCTCGTGTCCCATCTGGAAGACAGTACGGTTGACCAAATCCTGATCCAACTCTACCGCATCTGAATCCTTGTCTCCAAATTGCAGACATTCTCGTAGGATCTGCTCTGTGATGGTGATTGACTTCCCTTGAATCTTCCCAACGATACTGATGTTTCCATTACTGTCAGTGTGCTCAGTAACGGTGCTCCAAAAGCTCTCAATATAATCTAAAAAGATGGTAGGATGCTCCATGATAGCATAGTTTACTGGAGATAAAATCAGACCATCAATCAGGCTCTTGAACTCTGAATGTTTTTGCGGTGGATCTCCGAGGTATGCTGACATGTTGTGATCAGGTACGAATCGTAGGTCTGCCATCTGAAAAATAGAAACAAATCAAGTTAGTTTAATTTCAAGAAAGACTGGATTTGCCAAAAAAAAATTTTCTAAGTCTTAGTGTACACGAAGACCAGAGTGTTCACGAAACTCAGAGTTTAAAAAAAAATTCTAAGTCTTGTGTACACGAAGACTAAGATGTACACGAAATACTTGATGTACACGAAGACTAAGATGTACACGAAATACTTGATGTACACGAAATGTGATGTGTACACGAAATGGATCTTGTACACGAAATGTGATCTGTACTTGAAACATTGGTTGTACACGAAGTGTTCGTGTACTCGAAATTATTACATTTCGTGTACTCCAAATTCTTTGAAAAACTTATCATTTTGGCTCCATAGATTTTCTAATCATATTCAATATACTCGAAATTGAGAGGCGACCAACATATTCACAAATTGCCTTTCAATTTTAAGTATTTCGTGGTCAATTTGACCAAAAACCTTCTGTAAACGAAAATCGCGTACTCGAAATCTAATTTTGACTGTAACTTTCGAATGCACGGTCAAATTTTGATAAAATTCTATACCTAGTGTCGTCTAATGATGATCTATAAGATGGCCGGAGTAGAATTTTGAAATAGGGTCTAGAAATCGAGATCGCCTCAGAGCAAACAATCTGTACTCGAAGTGAAGAAACCGCGTACACGAAATTTTGGTGTTCGAAATTGAATATCGGTGGACTATTTATAGGGTGACTTCGAATACACATCTTCGTGTACACGATTTCGAGTACAAACACTTAGTTAAATTTTCGATTTAAAAAATCTAACTTTTCTAAAATAAAATAAAATAAAATAAAATAAAATAAAATAAAATAAAATAAAATAAAATAAAATAAAATAAAATAAAATAAAATAAAATAAAATAAAATAAAATAAAATAAGACAAGTTTAAGTTTAGTCGGGTCAAATTTGTGGGATCAAATATGTTATCAAAATTTTAACCATCTTAGTTAATTTCTCAGTGAATCACAACCTTTAAATAGCTGTTCCCTACCAATGATTTCCACTCGTTAATCCATCTCTTAAAAAAAATCAGTTATATGATCAAGTTTTTCTGAAAATCTCTTATGGGAAATTTGTGATCAATTAGATTGTAAGACTAGATTAATATGCAACCTATCAGTCTTGTTAAATCCTTTGTTTTAAACTTTGATTGTGTTTCAACGAACTTAAAATCATTTTGACAGAGTTTTTAAGATGAGAAAAGAAAAGAACAGATCCATTAGATTGGAATCAAGAACAAGAAGGGGTTCTATCATCTTGTGCTCATTGGCATCTTTTATTTATTGATCTGCAGACACATTGGTCTTAACGTCGCACATTCAGGTCTTTGCTTACGCAAAACATAGAATGCTTCATTAGGTATTTCCCGCTCTTTGTTTGCACAAAACATAGGAAATACCCGGGTTTTTCAAACACAATTTCAAGTTTATAGAAACACAATCTCGTTTTGATTAAAGGATTTAAACTAGAAGTCAAATAGTTGTCACACATTTCTAGTTATCTAATGATCATGATTTCACACTTATTTATCTATTTATATGTATTTTAAGTTTGATCAAGACTGATTATTTAAGTTTTGAAAAACTTATTTCAACTTCTTAGCATAGAATAGATATTCAAGGTTGTGATTCCTTTTGAAATCATATTAAGATAGTGAAATTTTGATCCTTAAAGATTATTTCACTTCCCACTTTGATCGATTCACTTTGCTCGTCCAAATAAAATCTTTTTGTATTTTCTTAAGTTTTTGTAAAGTTAAAAGTTAAAAATGTTTTTGTAATTTTCTTTGAATTACATGAAGCAGAATCTCCTTTTCTTAGGATTTCAAAAACCTAACTCCCCCTAAACTTATAGATTATCTTAGACTGACTCAAAGACCGAAAATCTTTTTGTTGTTTTGTAAATTTTGACTCAAAGACTGAAAAATCTTTTTGTTGTTTTGTAAATTTTCTCTCCCTAAATTTGTGAACTGAGTAAGACACAAATTTTAATGTAATTACAAAAATGCTTTTAATTAAAGCTTATTAATTTGAGAGAGGCAAGCAAGTGATGGAAGCGTGCTGTATCGAACGGTTTTGTGAAAAGGTCCGCTAGATTGTCATCAGTGTGGACCTTTTCAAGATGAATCAGTTTACGTTCGAAACAGTCACGGATGAAGTGAATCCGGATGTCAATATGTTTAGTTTTGGAATGTTGTACCGGATTCTTGACGATCTGTAGGGCTGCTTCATTGTCACAATAAATAGGAGAGTCAAGAAAGTTCAAACCGTAATCGAGGAGTTGTTGTTGCATCCAGATAACCTGAGAGCAGCAACTGGAAGCAGCAACATATTCGGCTTCTGCAGTGGATGTGGATACGGTCGTTTGCTTCTTGCATTGCCATGAAACAAGGCGATCTCCCAGGTACTGACACCCACCAGTGGTTGACTTCCTATCCAGGTTACATCCACCAAAGTCACTGTCTGAGTATGCAAATAATTGAAACTCAGAGTTCTTTGGATACCAAAGACCAAGCTTAGGTTTCCCGACTAGGTACCGAAAGATTCTCTTGACAGCTATGAGGTGAGATGCCTTCGGATTTGCCTGATATCTGGCACACTGACATACTGAAAACATAATGTCTGGACGACTAGCAGTCAGATACATCAGAGAACCAATCATTGAGCGATAGAGGTGTTGATCAACATCTTCACCATCTAAATCCGAAGTTAGGATAGGACGAGCAGCCATGGGAGTGGATGCCGGCTTGGACTCCATCATTTTGAACTTGTTCAAAATGTCTGTGACGTATTTTCCTTGGTGAATCAGCACACCCTTACAATCCTGTTTTACCTGGAGACCTAGAAAGAAGGTCATTTCTCCCATTGCGCTCATCTCAAATTTCTTTTTCATCACCCCTTCAAATTCCTTGCACAACGCTGAGCTGGTGGAGCCAAATATGATGTCATCCACATAGATTTGAACGAGAATTAAATCATTCTTATCTTTGCGAACGAACAAGGTCTGATCAATAGCTCCACGGGTATATCCATTTGCGAGCAGGTGATCAGTAAGCGTAGCATACCATGCTCGCGGTGCTTGATGAAGGCCGTAAAGAGCTTTGTCTAACTTGTAGACATGCTCTGGATACTGAGAATCTTCAAAACCAGGGAGTTGGCACACATATATTTCTTCCTTTACCTTTCCGTATAAGAAAGTTGTTTTCACATCCATCTGATATACCGTGAAGTTCATATAGGAGGCGTAAGCCAAGAAAATTCGAATGGCTTCAAGTCGTGCAACTGGCGCAAAGACTTCCTCATAATCTATCCCCTCTTGTTGATAAAAGCCTTGAACCACCAACCTTGCTTTGTTTCGGATAATGACTCCAGAGTCATCTCTTTTATTTCTGAAAACCCATCTGGTTCCTATAGGCAGTTTTCCTTTGGGCAGGGGAACCAGATTCCATACTTTAAGTTTCTGAAACTGCATCAGTTCTTCCTGCATTGCTTCAACCCAGCTGGACTCTTTGAGAGCCATTTTAACATTCTTGGGCTCAACCTGCGAGATAAAACAAGAATATAAACATGAATTAATTGGACCTGATTGACTTCTGGTAGTCGTCTCTTCAGGCAAGAGGTTCTGAGCTGTAATGGTTCTGCTTCGAGTGAGAACACCTTCCGAGAGAGGTCCAATAATATTTTCAACTGGATGATTCTTGTTTATACTGAGTGTTGGCACTTCTTCCACAGCTAGATTGTCTAGCAAGTTGCTGAGATTATTCACTTGATCTATACTTGAGGAAGAAATGTTGTCGGTATGAGCATTTTCACTTGACTCAGTTACTTGATCCACACAATGTTCCTCAGGAATGTTATCTGAGAACAATGGATTATCAAAGGTCTGGTGAGAGGAAGATGAGATTTGATCAGCTTCTGGAAGTGGTTGAACAGACTGAGAAGTGTCTGGTTCTGATGGGAGAACTTCTTGTACTGGGGTCGGCTGAGCTGGAGGGTCACGATTGTACATGCCAGGAGGATCAACTGTCAAAAGATTAGGATCACATGGAACATAGTCAACTCTATAGTCCACATCATCACCTTTGTAGAAATCATCGGCTTGCTCAGATGCTCCTGCATTCTCAGATGGAGTGCTGAAGGGCTTAAAAGTGGAGTCATACTCAAACAGCCAGTTTGGACCAGAACCAGCATCAGTAGAGTTCATTTCTTGCCAATCTATGTAGTATGATTCCACAATCATCCGAGTTTTCTTGTTATAGACTCTGTATGCTGCCCTTTCAGACGAGTAGCCCACGAAGTAACACTCATCTGCCTTATCATCAAACTTATGGTTAGGCTCTGTATGAAGAAGAGTGCAAGGACATCCGAATGACTTGAAGTGTCCAACTTTGGGCTTCTGATTGAATAGAATCTCGTAGGGAGTCTTCTGATGACGCTTGTTCAGAAGTGCTCTATTTTGAACATAGCACGCAGTGTTAACTGCTTCAGCCCAGAAAAAGATTGGTAGCTTTGATTCTGACAACATTGTTCGTGCAGCTTCTATAAGCGTTCTGTTTCTCCTTTCAGCAACTCCATTTTGCTGTGGTGTTCTAGCTGCACTGTATTGCCTAGCTATCCCTTTCTCATCACAGAAATCTATAAGAGTCTGATTTCTAAATTCAGTTCCATTATCAGTTCTAATCACCTTGACCTTTAGATTCTTCTGATTTTCAATCAAGGTAGTGAACTTCTTCAAAATCTCTGGAGCTTCATCTTTCTTGGCCAAAAAGAACACCCAAGTGAATCTGGAGTAATCATCTGTCACAACGAGACAATATGACTTTTTCCCAATACTCATTACGTTAACCGGTCCGAAGAGATCCATATGAAGAAGTTGAAGAACTGAAGAGATAGAAGTGAACAATTTAGGCTTGTGAGGTCTCTTGTGTTGTTTCCCTTTGGCACAAGCGATACATTTCTCAATAGTGGAGAAATCTTTAGAAGGTAGACCAATGACGTGATCTCCCTTGGCGAGTCTGTTCAGATTCTTTAGGTTTACATGACCCAGTCGCCGATGCCATAACAGACAATCATGCTCCGATGCCTTTGAGAACAAACAAGTGTTCTCTGTAAATGAATCTGAGTTCATATTAATAATATATGCATTGTTTATCCTTGGAGTTCTCATCAGAATCCACTTCTCAGGCACTACAAAGCCAGGCTTCAGAATAAGACATTCTTTGTTTGTGAAGTGTGTGGAAAAACTCTTATCACAGATTTGAGAAACACTCAGAAGACTGTGATTGAGCTCTTCAACATAGTACACATCTTCAAAACTAAGAGTTCCATTTGTGACTGTGCCCTTCATGCTTATCCTTCCTCCCTTGTCTCCAGCAAATGACACATAGCCTCCATTGAATGGTGTAACTTCATGCAACTGAGAGAAATCCCCAGTCATATGCCGGGAACAGCCACTATCTACATACCAAACATGTTTAAGCTTGCTTGGCTTTCCCTGCATAGTATACATTCAATTAATGAGAAACAGGTACCCAAATCATAACAGATTTAGGTACTTTGGTAATAGAAGAAACTCTATCCTTGGGTTTGGGTTTGGGTCTTTCTGAATTGAGCTTAATATGTTTTGTCATGCTTCCACTGCCCTGGTCAACTGGTTTTATCTTAGTTTTGAAAATCCTTGGAGTTTGCTTATGAAAACCAGATTGTGTTTTGTTTGATTTCTTATGTCTTTTTGCAGTGGAAGGAGTCTGAGTCTGAGTCCCCTTTTGAGAGGTTGCCTTAGGCTTGGAGGATGGTACAGTCCTCACATGTTTGTTAACTGGTTTAGCCTTAGGTATGACCTTCTGATTCTTCCCATAGAAGAATTCAGTAGGTCGGTGCAGACAGTGTCTAGCAATGTGGCCTGGTTTCCCACATGCATAACAGCAGACCTTTTGGTGAAATTCAATTGGATCAAAGGGCTTTACATCACAGTTACTTTGACTAGAGGATGAGTTTGAAGAAATTTGTTCCAATGACCCAGTTGGAATATAAGGTTCACAGTTAGGGTTCAACTGTGAACATTCCTCTTTAGTAACTGTGGAATGAGCCGGTGCATTTTGTGCTGTCAAAGGAGAGAAGGTTGATTTTATAGCAAATGTTTTTTGAAAATGTTTCAACATATCATTAAGATTAATGTCAATTTCATCGAATTTTCCAACAAAATCAGTTTTTGGAACAAAAGATGATTGTTTTGTAGATGTTGAACAATCTGTGCTCCTCCCAGCACTTCTTTCTACCTTCTTCTCCTCTAAACCTGCAACACTTAGTTTTTCTGCACAAACCTTAGAATCATTAGTCATAACAGGGTCAGCTGTGAGCATAACCGGTTTGGTGGGAAAATCACAAGCACGACTAGAATCCAATTCCAAGTCATCAACAGATGTGTTGATCCTTGGCATACATGAGTAATTATGGTTAAAGGGTGGTGCACACTCTTTAAAACCAAGACCCTTGTTATCCCTCTTGAATTGTATGCTTACCATGTTTTCTAAAACCTTGCTTGAATAATCAAATTTTTCACATTTTACTGAAGTTTTAGAAAGCTGAGTTTTGACTTGGTCCAACTCTAAAGTGAGTTCATCGATTTTGCGTCGAGCGTCTTGATAGTTGGACTCTTTGTCACTTAAGAGTTCCTTTAGCCTTGCCACATCCCGACCCTCGGCTTCAAGTTTCCTTTTAAAAATTCCTTCATTTTTAAGAAATTCTGAGTTAAAGTATTTAAGTTTGTTTAATTCTTTGATTAAAGATTCATTGTGTGACCTGTACTTAAATACTTTATTTATGCATGAGGTAGAGCAAAGATTTTCAGTTACCTCCTTCTGTTTGTCGTCCACCTCGGCCATGAATGCATGACTCAGAGTCAGCTCCAGTTCCTGCACCTGATCACTCCAATCATATGAGTCAGTCTCCTGAGTCACCAATGCTTTGGACGTGCTAGCGTTCCCTTCTGCAGCTGCATTCCCTGACTTCTCTTCAGGCTTCTTTTCTCCTCCTTCCTTAGCTACCTTTGGCTGCTTACATTCCCAGGCAAAGTGACCCGGTTGGTCACAGTTGTAACATCTCAATTTTGACTTATCAAAGCCAAGCTTCTTTCCCGGAGCGTTTCCAAAGCTGTTTCTTCCATATTTCTTGATAAACTTCTTTGCTCTAAACACAGCCATTGCCATTTGCCATGAGATATCCATTTCTTCAACATCAGCTGGGTTAATCTGCTCTAGATTGTCTTGAGTGAGATTTGAGGGTGCCAATTCTCCAGCAATAAAAGCATTGTAGCTATTCATGAATCCCTTAAATAACAGCAGATTCTCTTCACTTTCTGGATTGACTTTAGGCACAGATCCAGCTTGTCCAGATGACAGGAAGGCAGTCTCAAAAGGAACTCCATGAGATGAAGAAGGCTGATAATGCTGCATTCCTTGAGACTGAAGATTGATTGCTGACAGAAGAGCAGAGTTTTCAGAAGTAGGTGCAATGCCCATTGAGCTGGCATGATTCAGTGCTCTCTGCTTATCATCCATGTCATATGAATTGATAATTGAGATCAGCTCACTTAAAGAAGTCTTGTACATGTCCTTGGTCCTTTTGATAGTTGTACAGTTAGAGTTCCAAGTGTAAGGTAGTGAATTCAGCAGCTTCTTGTTCACCTCTCCCTTAGTCATTTCAATCCCAGAACTGGTCATCTCAGTCATTAGATGTGTGAATCTGTTGAGTTGTGCTTCTAGAGACTCTCCCTTGATATGATTAAACATGTTGAACCTTTGTCTGAGCATATCCTTCCGACTCTCTCGCATGTCCTCATTTCCTTCAAATCTTTCAACCAAGGCATTCCAGAGTTCCTTAGCAGTCTTGTGCTCCTTAAATCCGTGAGCAACATCAGTCGATAAGGCCATTGTAATCGAAGCATATGCCTTTTCATCCTTTTCCATCATGAGTATGTCATTGTCGGTGTACAATTCCGGATCCTTGGGAACAAGAGGACCATTGATCTCACTCTGGTATGAGGGTACATAGGGACCCTCCTCAATCGATCTCCAAAGCTTTGGATCGGTATACTTGATGAATGACTGAAATCTGAACTTCCAATCTTGGAAGTTATCTCCTGACACGAGCCTTGGTGGCTTTGTTCCGGTGCCGATCTCATTGTCCAGATTGAGTAAGTTGGACAAATTTGTCAGATTCTTTGAAGCCATGATGAATCAGAAAATTTTCTAAGTCCAGTACACGAATTCCCTGTAGCTCCCTGTAGATACTGCTCAAAGTTAAACAGACAAATCTGTACTCGAAACTCCTTGTAATCGAAAATATCCCTGTACTCGAAAATATTCTTGTACTCGAAAAATTCTCTTGTACTCGAAATCCTGTGTGTATTCGAATCTGACACTGTATTCGAAATTCTGTAGTCGAACTCCTCTTGTACTCGAAAAGTATTTATACTTCGAACACTCTAACTATACTCGAAATAGCTGAACTCGAAAATTCTGAACTCGAAAATACTTAAGAAAAATTTTATAAAAATTTTATAAAAATATTTCTTAAGATTTGGAGTCCCAAATTTACACAGGAGCTAGATGAAGTAGAGAAGAATGATAAAGTATAAAACTTGCTTCAGAAAGTTGTTACCTTGATGATGAAAAGAGTACTCAAGCTCTGATACCACTTGTAGGTCCTCAAACTGATCAAGATCCAAACTTTATCTCTGTAAACATCATCAATGATCTCTAACAAGTGCGGAATCCAGGTTAGAAACACGAAAGCAAGTAGAAAAATGCAAACTTTATAAATATTGCAAAACTTCGAGTACAAGCGCCTCAATACGTCTAGAGAGCGTATGCCTCGGGATTCCAACCTAAACCTGTACAAAATACGTCTATTTATACTAGGCCTAGGTGTACACAAAATCTAGATATAAAAGGTTCGAGTACACAATAACTTCGTGTACTCGAAAAGCTGTACACGAAATTATCCAAAAACTTGAGCTTTGACTCTTCCGGGTTGACTTTGTCAATCTTCATCGTTTGGCGGGCTCTACAAAGCCTATATGGCATATGTTACCGACACTAACAAAGAAGACCTTAAATTGGAGGAGGTGCCGGTGGTGAACGAATTTAGCGATGTTTTCGCAACAGAGTTACCGGGTGTTCCTCCTGACAGAGAAGTGGAATTTCAAATTGACTTGAAACAAGAAGCAAAACCAGTTGCAAAAGCTCCTTACCGGTTAGCACCTTCCGAAATGCAAGAGTTAATGACACAACTGCATGACCTCCTTGATAAAGGATTTATCCGTCCTAGTGTGTCACCGTGGGGTTGTAACGACCGGTTTTAGACGGTCACAAGCATATTTTTTATATCACAAAACGAGGCTCTGATTTCAAGATACACTGAGTCGAATATAGCACTAAATAAGAGATCAAATATTTTGAACTCTTCAGGTCTTGAAATTATAACCATTGGAAAGAGCTCGAAAAATCGTGAACGTGGGCGAAAACGGCGCGTAAAACGGAGTTCGTACGCTCCCGAAATCGTGAAAATAAAATCGAAATCTGAGTAAGGCGGTGGAGGTACGCGAAGGATCCTTTTGCCATCCTTGGCGATACGCGACGGACCCAGATGACATAAAAATCTGATCTGCTCGATCAGAATTCATTCTGGGTCAAATATATTCGATTTCCTGGCGATTTAGGATGATTTCCTACCATCTAATTAGTGTTTTGAAGCCATCCAAACATACGTGATGACTTGAATTCTAAATGCCACATAGTAATAAATGAGATTCAAATGAGTTTGAATCAGATGTATTGGTGTTGGGTGTATTGAAACTAGTTGTATACGTGTGATTTACAACTAGGTGTTGGTGGTGGGAGTCAAGAGGCAAGTCACAGAAGTGGAAAAGAAGTTGTAGAAAGTGATCAACCATTTGAACAAGGTAAGTCACCCGTTACTGTTGAGTTTGTTTAATGTTGTGGAAATGAATCACAAATATCGTTATTATGTGAACAAAACTCAATTGGTGATCCACATGGATATAAACCATGTGTTGAATATGATATAGTGATGACCTACAAGTGTGTAGGCATGCATGTTTGCTTTAATTGATATTAATTCACATGATTGTGGATAATGTTGTTGAAAGTATGTTGAAATGGTTCACTTGAATGTGAACTAAGGAGGTAGTTGACAACTTAGTTGATCTACAATGATGTAGACAACTGTTTGTTATACGTAAGTATAATTGGTTCACTTGCACGTGAACAAATTGTGATTGATTTACCTTTATATGATTCACAAGGAGTGTGAACATATGTAAGGATGATAGACCTTAAGGTTGAATTTGAAGTTAGACACTAATATATGTTATTTGGAATCACAATTGTGTGACTATGTGTTGTGTGTGTCTAATGATGACTATATGTGTAAATAACACATGTAGTAAACTTTGTGTTAGTGGATTCTCAAGGGTGAGAACATAATTATTAGTGAAAGTTTGAGTAATTCACAAAATTGTGAAAACTCAATAAGACACCTAAGTGTGTTGTTTTGAATTTAATAGGGTGACACATGTTTGGTAAATAGAAAGAATTGTATTTGATGATCTACAATTGTGTAGACAAATCTGGTTGGTTCACTTGAGAATGAACAATCAGTGGGTTGAAATATAGTTAAATGATTCACAAGGTGTGTGAACATATGAATTGGGAGTATAATTGATGTAAACAGAAGTGAATGTGTTCAAATTGTGTGCAAGTTACCTATTTGATTGAGCTTGTAGTTGTAGGACAGGGAGAGCCCACACTACAAGTGTTTGTGCATTTAGCACATATACATGATTAGTTGAGTTGGTTGAAATGGATAATAATGATTGTGGTTATTGTGGTTGAATGATTCACAAGGTGTGTGAACATGTGGTGAACTACAAATGTGTAGATGTTAAATTGGAAATGTTCATGCTGATTCACAAGGTGTGTGAACATAAGGATTGCAATTCCAATGTAATTGATTCAAAAGGTGTGTGAACAAATGGTGGATAGGAAATGTGCATGCTGATTCACAAGGTGTGTGAACATAAGGCTTGCAATTGCTGATTCACAAGGTGTGTGAACATAAGGCTTTCAATTCCAATGTAATTGATTCACAAGGTCTGTGAACAAATGGTGGATTGATAATGTGCATGCTGATTCACAAGGTGTGTGAACATAAGACATGCAATTCCAATGTAATTGATTCACAAGGTGTGTGAACAAAAAGGTGATCTACAACTGTGTAGGCATTAAAGTGGTGATGTGCATGCTTTGATTCATAAGGTGTGTGAACATAAGACTTGCAATTCCAATGTAATTGATTCACAAGGTGTGTGAACAAAAGATGACCTACAAGAGTGTAGACATTTAAAAATTCAAAAGTCAAATTGTTTAATTTTGACTTTTGGGAAATATGAGGCACAACTGGAGTTTTATGTGCACATGTATGTGAGGTGTTAAATTATAATGATTGTACATGAATGGGTGATTCATGGGGTTTTGGGTGGAAACGACCCATTAGTAAATCGTTATGTATGTGATTGAATGTTGTTACCAAATTATATTTGGGACATCAGTAGTGTATCCATATGGTGTTATGGAATACACTTGGTAAAATAGTGGGGTAAACTTACTTAGTTCTAACGAACTAATGGTGATTTAAATGTGGTGTTTACAGGTACAAAAGAGTAAGGTGAACGGCAATGGTGATCGGGATCGAACAAAAAGATTTGAGTAGTGAATTGAAGTTAACTTATTATAAATATGTGGAAATACTTAGACATGTTTTTAATGTTTGAATGATTAAAAAGGTGTGTATACAAACAAAACACAAAAAGTTTTCTGGGACCTTAACAAAAATCTTAATTATATGTTTTAAATGTCCGGAGGGGACAGAAAGTGACATTGGTGTCACAGGTTGGTATCAGAGCAATGGTTTGTGGTTTTCAAGTATGACATGAACACTTGAACTCAAACTTGAAGCTCTTGATAAAAAAAAATTGTTCGATGAAAAATCCGATCACAAAGCCGAACTCACCAGGTATTATGTATCTGTAAATTGATGTATGATGTTATGTGATATGGGTATTTGTTACTTTACAAACCAATATTCCTAACTTGTGTGAAATGGTGAACGTAAGGACACGGGTATATGATGCATATCTTGCTATGCCTGGCCAGCTTAGTAACATATACATGATATGAACGTATCCTTAGGAACATTATTTCACATCAGTATATGGAAGATTTGGTAAGGTGTTAGAACATGGTGTAGGTGATTTGTTAAAATCACAATCGTGTCGTTATTAGTTTGAATAGTTGAATAATTCACAAAAGTGTGAATATTCAATAAAGACACGTATATATGTAACATATAATATTAAATATGTGTGATCTATAGAATCACAAGAATCGGGGTAGCATACATATAATATTATATGTCTAAGGCTAGTATAGAATTTATTGTCACAGCTGTGTAATGACTGATGAATATCATCTGGAGGTGGATAAAATTGATATCTCCGAGGTACGGAGAATTGTAAGAAATGTGTGGTTAAAGCCTTAGATCTATTTTATCTTCTTATATAAAAGAGAAAAAAGTATATGTATGAGGTGGTTATGTGCAAACTAGATGTAAGGATATAGAGTGTCTAATTCTAGTACACGATACTTGATATTAATTCATAGTTGTGTGAAGGTTGTGATCCACAAGGGTTTGGGTATGTATTATTAATGTATGGAATGAAGTGATTCACAAGAGTGTGAACACCCATGCAAATAATTATAATTTGAGATGATCTACCAGGATGTAGACGTCTTCATAGGGTGGATAATCGAATTGATTCACAAGAGTGTGAACATTCGTTTAAATAGAAGGATTAATGGGAATCCACATTATGTGGTAATGGGGATTATTGGGTAGAGTTAACCCATTAACAAAGTTTGATATGCAAACTTTGTAATCTATATAATCCTTAGTTGTTTTACTAGGGATTAGTGGTGTTGATTAATGTATATGCATGATGATATACACATATGTGTGGAGATAATGCCCAAAGGTTATTGGGTGAGTATACATAAGAATGAGGGACTCATTAGTATGTTTAAATCGAGTTAAACTTTGACTAGTTGTCGAAATTGAATTTAAACACAAATGTGTATTACTTTGAATCACAATAGTGTGATCATAAATTGTATGTATGTAGTTGTAACAATATATGAAAGTATTGTTTGTTAGTTAACCATGAAATCTGAATGATTCTCAAATGTGAGAACATTCAATGTTATGATAAGTTGAAGAGATTCATAAAGTTGTGAACATTTAAATAGATTCATGAATTGAATCATAATAGCGTGTTCACTAAGTTGAATCACAGCAGTGTGATCATTATTTGGTAGTTTAAATTGGTTATATGTTAAATTTTCTAAGTGTGCCTTCTGGTTACGGGAAGTCCAGTTTCTCGGCCATGTGGTTAACTCAAAGGTTATATCTGTTGATCCTTCCAAGGTTGAGACAGTAATGAAGTGGTCTCCTCCTAAGTCACCAACTGAAATTAGAATTTTCTTGGGTCTAGCGGGATATTACAGACGTTTTATCCAAGACTTCTCCAAAATAGCTTCCCCACTCACTAAACTAACCCAAAAAGACGTTAAATATTGTTGGGGTCCAGAGCAAGATACTGCTTTTCAATTATTAAAAGAGAAATTAACCAATGCTCCAGTTCTTGCATTACCTGAGGGCACGGAACATCTTGTGGTATACTCTGATGCTTCAAGTATAGGTCTTGGGTGTGTTCTAATGCAAAGAGGAAAGGCGTTAGCATATGCCTCTCGACAATTGAAGCCACATAAAACAACTTACCCAATTCGCGATCTTGAATTGGCGGCGGTAGTGTTTGCATTAAAGATATGGCGACATTGTCTTTATGACACTAAATTTATAATTTTCACATATCATAAAAGCCTGAAATATTTCTTCACACAGAAGGAATTGAATATGAGGCAAAGGAGGTGGTCGGAATTACTTAAGGACTACGATTGCGGGATTCTCTATCACCCAGGGAAAGCAAACGTGGTAGCTGATGCCTTGAGTAGAAAAGATGAATGTTCACCTATTAAGGTAAAAGCTATGAAGCTTGTAATTACTTCAGGATTGATTGAGCAGATTAAAGAGGCTCAGACGGAGGCTTTAAAAGAAGAAAACTGGAAAGAGACAGAATAAAGGGGCAAGCACATAATCTTGACGAAGACAATAATGGATTAAAGACTAGGTGGGATCGAGTGTGGATACTTCACACTTGTTCACTTAAGTCTGTATTGTTGGAAGAAGCTCACAAATCAAAATACTCCATTCATACAGGGGCTACTAAAATGTATCGTGACCTACGGGTTAATTACTGGTGGCCTGGTATAAAGCGAGATATCGTTAAATATGTTTAAAAGTGTTTGACATGTATGCAAGTGAAAGGAGAGCACCAAAAGCCATATGGTAAATTGCAACCGTTGAAATTCCATTGTGGAAGTGGGAACATATAACGATGGACCTAATTACTAAACTTCCTAAAATTAGGAAAGGATTTGATGCTATTTGGGTCATCGTTGATAGATTAACTAAGAGTGCTATTTTTTGCCCATCCGTGAATCCTATTCTTCTGATAAAATGGCTGAGATATATATGTTAAAGAAATAGTATCTCGGCATGGTGTGCCGGTGACTATTATTTATGATCGAGATACTCGATTTACTTCTCGTTTTTGGAAAAACTTTCAAGAAGAATTAGGTACAAAACTGTTGTTGAGCACGGCGTATCATCCTCAAACTGATGGTCAAAGTGAAAAGATCATCCAGACTCTCGAGATATGTTACGAGTATGTATAATTGATTTTGGTGGTAGTTGGGATGATTATCTAGCTTTAGCAGAATTCTCGTATAACAATAGCTATCATTCCAGTATTGGGATGCCTCCTTATGAAATGCTTTATGGAAGGAAATGTCGGACTCCTGTTTGTTGAGGAGAAGTGAGACAACGAGAACTTGCACACAAAAAGATAGTTAAAGCTACCAATGATCAAATAGATCAAATTCGTGCTCATTTGAAGGCGGCACAAGACCGTCAGAAATCATATGCTGATAAACGTAAAGACCTATTGAATTTCAGGTCGGGGACTTGGTGTTACTAAAAGTTTCACCGTGGAAGGGTGTCATATGTTTTCGTAAACGAGGAAAGTTGAGTCCACGATTTATTGGACCCTTTAAAATCATAGCTCGTGTGGGCAATGTTGCTTATCGTTTAGAGCTACCAGAAGAGTTGAAGATTCATAACACTTTTCATGTTTCATATGTACGAAAGTGTTTAGTTGATGAATCCACATACGTTCCATTAGAGGACATTGAGGTGGATGATAAGCTTAACTATATAGAAAAGCCGGTTGAAATTCTTGATCATAAAGTAAAGCTGCTTCATAACAAAACCATTGATCAAGTAAAAGTAAGATGGAAGCATAGGAAAGGGTCAAAATATACTTGGGAATCGGCGGATGAGATGAATAAATTCTACCCTTACCTTTTTGCTTAATGTAGCGGTTTCGGGGACGAAACCCTAAATATGGATGGTAGATTTGTAACATCTTAATTTTTAAAATTTTATAAATAAAGTTATATAAAGAAAAGTGGAAAACAAAAAAATAAAATAAAATAAAACAAAATAAATAGTGTACGTGACTTATAAAAAAATAAATAAATAAATGGAAAATATGTATTAAAAGTGTGTGGTGGACAATTATTAAAAAAAACAACAAAGAAACGTATATATTGATGTTAAAACGTGGCTTCATGAAAACATAAGAAAAAAATAAAATATATAGATATTTTTAGATGGAGTCAGCAAAGACAGAAAACACAAATAGTGGGGGTTTTCTTGCGCAGAACAAAAGAAAAAAAAGAATAAAAGAAGAAATAAGAAAGAAGGAAAAGAGAAGGGGAGATCTGAGCAACGATCTGTAACATCAAGCTCAGATCGCGAGACTAGGTTGTGAACCACTCGAGGTAATCACGTTTTTCTCATCTTTGAATCATCATAGAAGGATTTGATGGGGGTTATGAACTAGGGTTTTAGAAACGTAAAATTGGATTGAGTTTTTAGTAGTTATGACATCCTAAATTCATGTATAGTTGTTTTGGTATGTTTTACACATTCCTTGTGGTATGGATCATGATGTTTGCAATGGAACCCAAGTTAGTGTTCATAAGAGTAAGATGAGAAAGATGACCCAATTGGGCGACTAAGAAAATGATATGATTTTTATTGGTGTTTAAATATGAAAATATGTATAGAAATAAAAATTGAGGTGTTGTACTGTTAATAGTTGTTTAAAACTCATATGATGAGATTAATATGAGTTTAACCTAAATGAGTCAAATGAGTTAATTTGATCAAATTAGTATAAAAGTTAGAATACAATTATCCTAGAAAGATTGAAACTTCAATGTTGGGTGAAAGGTGATAAGTATGAGAAATTATACATAGTATAATAAATATGTTAAACAAATTCAAACGGGTCATATGTGTATCATATGTGAAATATATATACACATATGTGTGTGCGTATTCATAAAAATGTTTATATAAACATTTCGAACAGAAGGTTGAACGGATATAAAAATATTTTGATCTATTAGAGTTTAAAAGGAAAACAAGATTTCAATCGAAAGGATAATCAAGTAGGATCATCAGCAGATAGAGGTAAGTAATCCCGGATTACTATAAGAGAAATGATGTAAACATGATTCGATGAAGAGTCATGCGTTTTTATGGTGGATTAGAGTTATTATGGTGGTTTTACTAATAATGATTGAACATGATTAATGTATAGATATAGTAGAATACATGTGGATTGTATATATTGTGGATTAATAAAATATATGGTGGATTCATGGTAGTTTATAAAATATACGGTGGTTAAATAGAGGATACACCTCTATTATGGTGGTGGAAATTTATTTTCCTTATAGTGGCAAAATGAAAGGTTTTTACCTTTATTATAGTGGAAAAATGTAAGATTTATATCTTACTTATGTTGGTAGTAGTCTTATTATATGATGGTTATGTAAGAGATGATTTCTCTTACTATATGATGGATGCTGGATGGTAGACTCTGACTATTGTCAGTTTAAATAAAATGGTGACAAGTATTAACTAACGTGGGTGGTGATAACTGTTCTTTTGTACAAACATGGTGGCATTGATTACTTACGTAACGTTTTGCTAATTTAAAATGTTGGGCGTAATTGTAGGTAAAGCTCCAATGCAATAAGGAACGGAACAAGTCTCGGATCGGTTATCAAATATGTCGCATGACCCGTTGCTAAATGGTTTTTGTAACATCACTGTACTTTAGGTTGTCCGTACATCCGTACGATTGTACTGTTACGACCTAAGATTTATTGTTATTAATGATGATGAATTATTTATTAGTGATTATCACTGTTACATGTATGCATGAATATCAACTTTTATACAAGATTAGGATTACTTGTTGCCTAAACCGAGTTATTATTGAAATGAGGGAAGTCATGGATGACCTTAAAAACCACATATTCGATGATGATGATGAAAAGAGTTGCAGGTCAACGAACCTGCAAGGGGGTAGGCGAACCTTGGCCTTGGGCCGAACCTTAGGCACTAAGGCAGTAGACCGGCGAACCTTGTTGCATCCATAGCGGAACCCTACCTTTGAACCGAACCCTACGAACGAACCCTGCATGGGTCACGAACCCTGCATGAGTCACGAACCCTAGCCGAACCTCGGGTCCAGCCGAACCCATGCGAACCTAGTAGATAGCCACGAACCATGCACCAACCTTGTTGGCAGAACCTTTCATGTTTGCATGGTGACCGAACCTCTTTAGGATGGACGAACCTTCCCTAGCCAACGAACCCTGTTAAGGGGCGAACCACTAGGCGAACCTATGCCCTTTACACACCACTGAACCCTTGGGATAATGGCAGCCGAACCTGTGTGTTGTGCCGAATCTCACCAGCCGAACCTAGGCACAAAGTGCCATAGGTTCGCTGCCTACAAGGGGAACAAGACCTAGTTTCGATTAACTAAGGGATTAAGGGCAATGGGGAACATGATTTCGTATGTGTATATATATGTGTATGTAATTGTGCATGCATGAGAAACCTTAATTATCGTTTTCAAAATAGGAACAAGGTTTTAATACAAACACATACCTACACTGTAAAAGTTAGGATAAGAAACTAAATGGCTCCTTAAATTAGAGTAGATTATTTTTACAACTTAAGATAAAGGGATTAATTAACGCGAGGACATGCATGCATTTTCTACATGTACACATACGAATAAGGTTATTGTTTCTATAACATTGTAGATCCAAGAATTTCATTAAAAATTATGAGGATGAAATTGAATAAATTAATTAGGGATAAACCTATTCTAAACAATGAGAGTTGAGAAGTTTAGACGATTATCATTCTAGCTTGGGTGATGAAGCTACGTAACTAAACACCCAAAGACGTGAAAAGTAAATATGCTAATTGAGCGAATCACTCAATTAATAGAACACTTATAAACACGATCACATATTAAATTTACAGATCCTTGAGTTGACTTGAGTTACGTACGCGAGCGCGCATAATACGAGAACACGTATTCTAAGGACTTCAGGTGAGTTCTCATAATCTCCCTTTCTTTAAATTGTTTTGGTTTTAAAACTCGGAGGTGAAACATGTATACCAAATTAAATATTATTTTGATAACACAAGGTTAATACATGTTTATCAATATGATATTCACATTTAAAATCATCATTATTTATGGATTATCTCTTACATTTATATATCCGTGTAAACATTGTCATTGACTTCGGTCAATAACAACGATTACATGTATTGTCACAAACTCCGTGAATCATTGCGTTTGACTTCGGTTAATAGCTTTGACTTCATGTATTGTCACGTGGATGTTGTCCACTCCGTGAATCATCGCCTTTAACTTGGTTAATTGCTTTGATTTCATGTATAGCCACGTGGTTAGCTACCACTCCATGGATCTTGTTTTTAACATATGTTAATTACATAATTTCCATGTATAGTCACAAATATTAATTGAGAATATTGATGTTGAGATTGGTTGATTTGTTGTGTGATTGATTATCTATTATTGGTTTTGATTATCTATGATTGATTATGACTGATAGGATATATGATTATGTGTTTGTGTATGTGTTTGATTGTTGAGTTTGGAAATTGGTTGGATTATCTCATACAGGTATTATCGTGGATTTTCTCAGAAAATCATAAGCATTTATACTCATTTTATCTAAACCTCTTATAAAACCATTTTTAAACTTAAACTTTTAAATTCATTTTATAAAACCTTTTAAGTATAAAAACTTATGATTACTCACCAACTACCTAGTAGTTGACACTTGATTTTCTTACGTGTTTCAGGTAATGAAGCTAAGTAGGTTGAAGAGGATGAAATCTCACTTTTGGACAATCATCATATAGGATCTTGGACTTAGCTGAAATTAACTAAAATTCTGGAGATTTGAGTTTAGTTAGTTTAGCTAATTCTTTTGTGTAATTGATGTATCTAATTCATGATGAACATGATTTTTGTGTAACTATTTTGGTTGATTGAATGATATATGATGATTTGATTTAGATGCCCACAAGCTTTTGAACAATCTACACATCCCTCGTGGCATCCCGACGTTTCCGCCATCGGTCGGGGTGTTACAGTTTTGGTGAAACTTAAATTTTGTAATAAGTGTGATATTAACGAGTCGGAGGTTTCTATAGTGTTGTTGTCAAATAGTACTAGTTACTATGACATGAATTAGTGATGGTGGTATTAGTTTGTTATTGTGTAAATTGTTGGTTTTGAACAGGTTTATTTCGTAAGAAAATAAATGTTTTAAAATGGGTCATGTTGAAATTTTGAAAAAATCTGAGACCATATTTCCACACGTATTTTAAATAAAAGTGTTAAAAAGTTGGGTGTAACAATATATATATATATATATATATATATATATATATATTATTCTTAATTTTCACCTTAAAAGTTAACATTTAATGGACTACCAATAATAAAAATATGCTGAAATTAAATTATAGATTCATATTTAGTTTTTGGATTCTGCATGGTCCGCATGGAAGAAAAGTTGTTATTTTACTTATCAGAATATAAAGATATATAGAAGCTTTAGAATGCAAAGTGTGTTTTCTATTCAAATATACAAAATACTAATTATCTCTAAGGCTTAATAATTACAATGCAAGTGATAAACTTAATACACAGGATAATCATATAAGCATAAGTTTTGCACGTTTATTATCTACATATGCGTTAAATTTTATCATAAAAATGCTATTAAAAACTAGATAATATTACAAAAGTGTAACCGATAATTACGTAACAATTTCACATGCTTTGATTACATATTAAGTAATGCATAAATCAGGTTTGAGTATGTTTTTTCCTGGGATGTGAAAAAACCAAATAAACCGAACCGGTACAGAATTAACCGAAAAAATCGAACATAAAAAACCGAACCGAACGAATAACCAAAAAACTGAACCATAAAAAACCGAAACCGAATCAGGTCTGTACGAATCGTATAGATGACAATGATATGAGATAAAGTATGGCATCTGACAGAATCAGAATAGTGGTACGTAGCATACAGTACTATATGCGACGTATAGCAACTTCATACGACTCGTACCGGCTAGATTACTATACCCACATTCATCAACTTACTCAATCTGCATAATGTCGTTTTGGACGTTAACTTCTTCTTTGGACTTTAACTAAATGCTAATCATATTTATGTTTAAGGAGGTATTCGCCGTTCAATCTCATTACGACGAGAACAGACTGTAAGGGTTGCCTGATTTAAACAAGGATGCCAACATTCAGACTTACAACACGAATAGGCTTCCAGAATTAAACGAGGAGCCTTGCGTTGAACCTTTCTATGTTTATGAAAGCAATCAAGATGTTGGATTGGATAGTTAACCTCCATAAAGGTAAGATTGTTGGTATAAACAAAATGATGAACCCTCTGAGCCTTAACAAAGCGGTCAAGATTATTTCAATAGAGGTAATTATGCAAAAATGTTGTGAGATTTCAATCAGGTATAAATTAGTTTAAGTTGCATGTTCTTAGCATTATATAAGTTTAAATGTACCATTGTTTCAGGAATTTATGTCTCATGATGAGTTGATTGCGTGGGTAAAAAAGAAGAGCACTTAACAATGGTTATGTTATAGTCACCGTTCAATCAAAAAAGAAAGGAGACATAGTAAAAAATGTATGGCTTGTATGTGATCGTAGTGGCTATCACATGAGCAAAGTCACGCGTAGACACCATGGCAGCAAGAAAATTGGTTGTACATTTAAACCGGTTGGCGTATACGACGAAAAGCTTCTTGTTCGGCAGTTGTAGGTCAGAAATAACGAACATAATCATGAGCCTACTCAACATTTGGAAGGGCATCCATTTGTAAGAAAGTTGTCTATGGATGAACATAACATGGTGGAACAGTTGACAAAACAACATATGGATCCGCTCAACATACTGTCAAGAATTATGAAGCAGAATCCTAATAACGTTTATGTCATTAGTGATATATACAACACCTAACATAATATAAAAACAGAAAGAATGTGTGTACAACTTCGATGCATGTTTCGGAAAAAACTACTACATTATAATGCTATGTATATTATACCCGAGAAGATCCTGATACAATGTCATCGCGGAACTTTTCTTTTGTCATCCGAAAACGTACAAATATTGGCGAGCGTTCACGCATGTGCTGATGATCGACGCAACATATAAATAGGGTTGTTCAACAGTTTGGCGGGGGTGCGATAGGCGGCTAAGGTTAGGGCTAGAGTAAATGAACGAGAGTGAAAGGAATTAGGGTTGTAGGAGTTTTATTAGGGTGTTAAATAGATATATAAAACATATAATTAAAAGTATGAATTCAGTTTAAACGATTTAAACTGAATAAACCGAATTCCAAAATATACTGGAACCGTATACAAACCCGAAACCCGAGTGTGTAATACGATTACGGTTTAAAACCAAACCGAACACCGAATTCACAATTCGATTCTGTTTATTTAGGTTACATATATGCTTTGGAAAACACTTTTGATTCGGTTATTCTGAACACCCCAACGTACAAAACGAATATGTACAGAATTCTGTTTGTACGTATTGTTGGTGTGACTTAGACACACCTTACGTTTTGTATTGCAGATGCATTTGTAACAAAAGAACGAGAAGATAATTACTTGTGGGATGCAAAAGGTGAACGAAATGTTATGCAAGTTTATGGAGCCACGTGTCTTAATAACATATCGAAATTTTGCATTGATGAATGCATGTAAGATAGTATTTCTAGACATCTAGGTGCTTATGCATGAAGGACATAAGCGAGAACATTTCAAAACACTGCAAGACAGGTTTCTCTAACAGTGATTGGAACAAATTCAGACATATGTGGACGACATTATGTGAATCTTCTTCATAAAAAATTATCAATAAAATTACAAGAAATCCTTTCAATAACTAATGAAAGACAAACGACAACGTAAGTTTTTATACATGTATTGAGAGAATTTGTAGAGCCCAGCTAAAGACAAAAGCTGGAAAAAATCAAGATCTGATCAAGCTGAAGCTCAAGTTCTACAATATTCGTGTACTTTAGTTATCGTATACTTTTATGTTTCTTGTACTTTACTTTCGTGTACTCCTAGAATAATATAAATAGACGTATAGTGCACTGGTCTGTAGTGAGAATCTCAAGGCAGAGCTTCTAGACTTATTGAAGTCTCCTTGTAAATTTCATGAATTTATCAATAGAAATTGCTAGTTACATATTCTATTATGGATTCCGCACACTATAGAAGCCATTTGATGTTGTTTGATGTCAAAAAGTTGAGATCTTGATCAACATTGGGACCTACAAGTGGTATCAGAGTTTTGGAGCTCTTTTCAACATCAAGGTACAAGCTTTTTACCTCAAGTTCATTACTTTCTTGTTCATTTCTACATTGGGAAGTTGCTCTATCAATTTAGAGTTCAAAGTCTTGAAGAAAATTCTTCTGGATTTCTTTAAAGATTTTCGTGAACTTCAGCCTTCGTGATCTTTGTTCTTCGGTCACTATCAACTTCGTGATCTTCAATTTTCGGTTACTCTTCTCTTCGTGTACTTGAACTTTGACTACTTGGAATTTCGTGTACTTCAGACAGTTTGTATACTTCAGCTTTGAGTACTACCGGTTCGAGTACTTTGATTTCGAGTACTCTATTTTTGACTACTTCACTTCGAGTACTTGGCCAAGTTCGCCTACTTCTGAGGTTTCGTGTACTACAAGACTTAGTGAACATGGCTACAAAGAATCTGAGCAACTTGTCCAACTTTCTGAATCTGGACAATGAGATCGGTATAGGAAAAAAGCCTCCCAGATTAGTTTTTGGAGATAACTTCTAGGATTCGAAGTTTAGATTTCAATCATTCATCAAGTACACCGATCCATAGCTATAGAGGTCGATCGAGCAAGGTCCTTATGTTCAGGTGTATGAGAGTTCAGAGGCATGATCCCTAAAGATCCCGAGCTGTTTACCAAGAATGATATCCTCCTCAAGGAGAAGGATGATAAAGCCTATACCTCAATTACAATGGCTTTATCTACTAGAGGATGCTCATGGATTCAAGGAGCACAAGACAGCTAAGGAGCTTTAGGATGCTTTAGTTGAGAGATTCAAAGGCAATGATGACATGAGGGAGAGTAGGAAAGACATGTTGAGATAGAGGTTCAACTTGTTTAATCACATCATAGGTGAGACACTGGAAGCTCAACTTAACAGACTAAGGTGGTGTTTGTTTTTTCAGAGGCAAAACGTCTGCGGTCTGCGGACCACATCTGCAGACATCTTTTGCAGAAGAGGTGGACCAAACCCCTGCAAGAAGAGCTTTTGGGGGTGTTTGTTTTCTGATCAACTTAAAACCTCTTCCCATTTTCCCAACCCCACCGTCCCAACCTCACCGTCGAACTCCTCCCCTCTGATCGACCATCTCCGATCGACCACCAACCCCACCGTCAACCTCAGCCCCTCCACCTACCGCCGCTCACCTTCGATCCTCCACCAACCGGCGCTCATCTCCGATCCTCCACCAACCGCGGCGGCGAGAAACCCCATGGCGGCGGCGAAGAGGTGGAGCAAACCCTCACAGCGGCGAGGAGAAACCCTAGGGTTTGATCGAACGACCTAGATGATGGAACCGTCACGATCGCGGTGGAGGAGAAACAGTCGGCGGTGGGTTCCGGCCAAGCCCCTCGATCGAACCCTCGTTCTAACCAGTCGCGATCGGTGGAGTAGGTCTGCGACGACGACAGCGGTGGAGTAGGTCTGCGACGACGACAACGGTGGAGTAGGGCGGTGGAGCAGGTCTGCGACGGCGAGTAGGGCGGTGGAGCAGGGCGGCGACGGCGAGTAGGGCGGTGGAGCAGGGCGGCGACGGCGACTATGGCGGTGGAGGAGTTCGGTCGGTCGAACGGCTGAAAATGGAGTGGGTTGGAAGAGGTTGGAAGACCTCAAGAAGAGCTTGGTCCACGTCTGCGCCAAGAAGAGGCCGCGCAGACGTTTTTTAATGAAACGTCTGCGAGAAAACAAACGATCTGCGAACCTCTAACCTCTTCCCGCGTCTGCGTGGCGCAGACATAAGAGGTTAGAAGAGGTTAGAAGAGCTTTTTTTAAAAAAACAAACACCCCCTAACACATCTCATGACTGAGTTGACAAGTGATGGTATTGAGAGGCCAAGGGTGAGGTCAATAAGAAGTTGCTAAACTCATTACCATATAACTGGAACTCCATTATAATATCCAGGATTTTCCGATCACTTTTACGACGAAGTTATCCGATTTGTAACGTTAATAAATAATTACGTAAAATTTATCTCGGTTTATCAAGTCGCAATGCATATACATATATATATATATATATATATATATTAATATTAATTTAGAATTTACAAATTCATTTAGTTTTCTAAAAATAAAATGTTTAGAAAACATTATTAAAATGAAAATGAATGACAATAATAAAAATCAAAATTTATAAAAAGTTATTAGAAGATTTAAACTTAATATGCAAATTTATTAACCACAAGGACCTAGGATGTAAATTCACTTAACCAGCCCCTCCCTCCCCCCTGCTTCCCGTGTTTCCGGTAGCCATCTTCAGAACGTCGGCAGAATCCAGCTAAGGCTCCGGTGAGCATCCAAAACGCTTTTAAATGCACCAATCAATCGGGTACTTACACCCCCATGACTCAAATTGAATTCGTAATGTAACCGTATGATTAAATCACGATATTTAACACATTAAACTCGGTTGGAATTATAACCGATACATTGGGATTATATTCATATCATTCATACGAGATCATATTTTTCTCCATAAACATTAAAACCGAGATCATATACAAGTATTCAGGCTCTGTTTGAGATTGTTTATTTAACTTAAAAATGACTTTTTGTCAAAAGTACTTATTAACTTATGACATTTTGAAATAAATATTTTAAAAATGTGTTTGGATTGGCTTATACAAAATGAGTTTTCAAATAGACCAAAAATGACATCTTTTTATTGACACTATTTTAAGGTTATCGGGTAAAGGTAAAGAGTGGGGTAGAATTGTTATTTTATGTCAATAAGTCATAAGTTATGTTAAAAACTAAAATTTTTAGCTTTTGAAAAACAACTTTTTACTCTTTTACAAAAAGTCATTTTCAAAAGTTCTTTTAGGTTTGACAAACAATTTATTGACTTAATGTTTTTTGAAAAAAACTCAATAAGTTAATAAGTTATTTTTAAATTAAATACTAAACAGAGCCTTAGTTTTATGCTTATGCTCACATAACTTATAACCAAGATATTATAAAATAGATGTCGGCAAATAAGCTTGTAGCTCAGCTAGCACTCCATAATACTCATAAAGCTTAGGCTTTGTGAAGCCATGGGTTTAAATCCTGGCCAAAGCGGTCAGTAGGGGGTTTTAGCACATAGTGGGTTTCCTCCTGAGGAGCAGGTGGATTTGCTCGATTCAGAGCTCGCCAACACCTAGGCTAGCTTTAGATACCGGGGAGTTGGTAGCGGACTGTGGTCGCAGTGCGTGGGTTGTTGGATCCGATGTTCAAAAAATATATATAAATTAGATGTCAATTAAAACCGATTGTTTTTCAGTGGAGACATAGACGCAGCTGCATGCTGTGAATTTGTCTACCCATTTTGATTTTTATTTTTTCCCTTTTTTTTTTAATTTTCCCCCTCTTTTTGATACATTTTTGTCCTTGTTCATACTTGATAAAGATGTTTAGTAGAGTTAAATTAAGTGTAATATATACTGACATCACATGAATCAGAAAGGGACTATAGTCCAAAAGCTTAATAACAGGTATCTCACTCAATAAAAAAAAATATACAGCAACATCCGTAACAAAAGACAAAATTAAACTTGTCAACAAAAGATACTCACCATATAATTTTTTTAGTGATGACTTCGAGTCTTATTTACGACAATATATTTTGTGTACGTGACATGTTTTCTCGTTGGGAGTTTTCAAATGATCGAACTTGTCAACAAAAGAGAATCAACTTATAATTTTTTAGTTAAATGTTAAAAGGTTCGAGGGGAGATAATTGTACGATGACTTCGAGTCTTATCTACGACAATATATTTTGCGTACGTTACATGTTTTATCGTTGTGAGCTTTCAAATTATGAGTTTTTTTTTTAATTGGTATGTACTGGGTCGTTACCAATGTGTATATTTTATGGACGCAAGTGATCTTTTGAGTTTTGACATTGTGTTTTCCCAAGTAACTTATAAAGTAGTGTTTTGCCGTTAAAATACGAATGGTTAATGTATACCTGGATCTAACCCGAAATTAGGACTAGCAATTTCAAAAAAAACATGTTAATGCGACACGACTTTAATATGTTTCGTGTTTAAAACAGGTCGACATGTTTATTTTGTATGTTTAAATAGATAAAACCGTTAAAACATGATAAACCTATTAAATATGTTTATAATTTAAAATAAATAATATAATTGTATATATATATATATATGGTTTCCGGTCTCAACTGCCTTGAAAGAAGATATGAGCCGTTTAAAATATCTTAAATAAATTTTAGCCATGTAAATTCAATTTAGGAGGTAGTTATGAAAACAGTTTATCCTCACTATCGCATTTATAATATAATAAAATATGTGATTAACTGATTACCTTTTAAAAGTTTTAATTATTTAACCCTAGTTTCTTAACAGATTTTGTAATAAGTCATTTATAATTTTATGTTAACATGTTTTCTTGACGGATCATTTCATGTTTACATTTTTAAACGGATCATGTTCATTTTTATGTCTACACATTTCGTGTTTCATGTATTAAAAGAAATATTAAGTACGTTTTTAACAAAAATAAAAAAAGAAATTAATAATAAGCATTAAAAAGAGGAACAAAATAATAAAAGGATTAAAGAAGAAGTGAGAAGGAGACAAAAGTGGACACACCTAGAGGCTATATATGTAAATCCATAATGGCATGCATGTACAATGTGTGTCTAACATAAACTGATCGCGCCGACCTACAATACCTTACCCTAGGCTGTAGGTATATACGACAACAGCTGAGAAGATGCCATTTACTTGTCATTCAGTGTCCCCGTCATATAATAACGGTACAACTCATCTTAATTTACCATTTTATATATATATATATATACATAGGAACTTATTCTATTAAGAACCACTAAATATGAAAGAACTAAAGGAACTAATTTTGAACCACATTTTTTAGGGATATAAAAGTAACTTTCCATTAAAGTAGAAGAAGTTACTATTCTACCCTTTTAAATAACTACCCTATGTACAAAACTTAAAGCATAATGTACAAGTGTATTATACAGTTCTCAAGTTCCTAACATAAAAGTGGTTCTTAATGGAATACCTCCCTATATATATATATATATATATATATATATATATATATATATATATATATATATATATATATATATATATATATATAAGAGGTAAGGTTTTTATAAAAAGTATATTTTGTCTAATATAGCTAAAAAAGATTTTAAAAACTCGAAAACATAATCAAACAAACATCAATTGAATTTATTTTTGCATCATTAAAACCATTTTGTTGAACCATAAAACCCAAACCTTAAATCATAAACAATAAACTATAATATTAAAACCAAAACTTTAAAAACAAATCTTTAACATAAAAATACAACTCAAAAAATAAAACCAAGCCCTAAAACCTAAAATATAAATCTAGATGTTAAAACGAAAACTTGAAATCTAATATTGTAGTGTTCGATGAGACGGTTCCAATGCCATCGAAATGAGTTTAATCGGAATTCGTTTGGGTCAGTTTTGGAGATTTTAAAAATCTTTCTTAAGCAAAATATACTTTTTATTTGATATTTCCCCTATATATAGGGGAAGGTTCCGTTGTTAACCCACTGTAATTGCGATAACCCAAAAAACCCTGCAAAAAAAGACCGAATCTTTGATTTTTTTTCATGGTCTTTATTATACATATTTAGGGGGTTTCTTTTTTGTGTTTTGGCTAATTCGCAAGGCAAATCGAATTTGCATCGGTGTAAATTTGATTTGCATTTAGAAACATTTAGAAAAATGCAAAACTTTTACACCAATGCAGATTCGATTTGCCTTGCGAATTAGCCAAAACACAAAAAAGAAACCCCTAAATATGTATAATAAAGTCCATGAAAAAAAATCAAAGATTCGGCCATTTTTTTGCAGGGTTATTTGGGTTACCACAATTAAGCAGGGTTCTTATTTGAACCATATATATATATATATGTATGTATGTATATATATATATATAGGGTAAGGAGTGAATGTTAACCCATCTTAATTGAGTTAACTTATAAACCCAATTTGATTGGTTGTCTAATTTAATACATTTGAAATGTGTTGTCCATATTAAATCTGGGAAAAATGAGTGGTTGAGATTTGTTTAAGGGTATTTTAGAGATTTGTGAGGTGTACTTGATTTGATTTTTAAAATAAAAGTTTACCTCCCATTTTTTTAAACCTTCATAACTTTTATATACATTATTATTTTTTAAAAAAAAATTACACCATTAAATTTGTCACATTTTTATCTTTAATTCAAGTATAGTTTTGTCAAAAAATTTTAAAGTTTTCGAAATTACACTGATGTAACGAGCTGAATTTTTTCAAAGTGTTCGTAATTACACTGATGTAACGAGCTGAATTTTTTTAAAGTGTTCATAATTACACTGATGTAACGAGTCGTTACACTGATGTAACGAGCTGTAACTTATTATTTATTTTACGTTACATTTATCTAACTTTCGATCTTATTTGATATAAATTTATATAATTAACTAAATTTTATAATAAAAAATAAGTTTGTAATATATATTTAAGATGAGAGAAAAAAAAATTTGATGTAAAATTTTTGAAAAAAGAGAAAAATTATTGTAATTATGTTTTTTACATTAGTGTAATTACGAATGCCCGGAAAAAAATTTGGCATTACTATATTGAAATTAGCGAAAAAAATATGAAGAGTTTAATGGTGTAATTTTTATAAAAAAATAACATAGTATAAAAAAGTTATAAGTGTATAAAAATAAAGGGGGAAACTTTAATTTAAAAATAGGAAAATAGATGGTTTTTTAAGAGTGTGACACTTGTCACTCTTATATTAAATCTAATTTTTGTAATTAAGACAAAAGACCATAATGCCCTTTTGTATTTAAAATTAATTAGTGACACATGTCACCATTAGATTTAATCTTGGAAATTTGAACCATTGGATTTGAGTTATTGAGTCTTCTCAATTAGAGATGGTTATTATATGATCCCTTCCCTATATATATATACATATATAACGGTGAAACTATCGTATTATTAGACTTTTGTTAAATAAAAAACTTTTACATATATATAATAATTACAATATTATGATTAATGATTTACTGGGATTGTATCAGTATAGGGTTCGGCTAAAAAGGCTTAAAACCTTAAAAAGTATAGAAAGAGATTTGGGTCATTGATTTTTAAATGGATGGTTGTAAGTATGCCACATCATTAAAGATAATTAAGGGAAAACTTAAATGGCTGGAGAGGTATAATGGGTATTGTGATTGTTGTTGACTTTTTTTAACTTCTCCTTTTTAAAAAAACGTTTATAACTTTTTTATATGTTATTATTATTTAAAAAAATTACACCATAAAATCGAGCATTTTTTTATCTTTTCAACGACTATAATATTGGTATAAAAAAAACCCGACCAGAATTTATTGTATACGAATTTTGCGTTTTATGGTGTTTTCGAATTATTCATATGTCTGAACTCACAAAACACAATAAATTGTCCAGTTTAAGTTTCATGAATATCCGAACAATATTAACACCATAAAATGTTTACACTATAACTCGGAAAAACACCATGAAATGTATGGATGCGTCACATAAGAAACACCATAAAAGTGTTTATGGTGTTTTTAGTGTTTAAAAACAGTACAAAATGCCATGTTTTAGTTTCATTAGTACCTGAACATTGTAAAAACCATAAAATAACTCGAAAAACACCATAAAACGTGAACAACATAAAACGTAAATGTCACAAAACGTATAGATGCGTCACAAAATTAAATGTCTATAGTGTTTTTAGTGTTCAATATGTTTATTCGTGAACACCATAAACCTAAGTTTGAAAAACACTATGCATAAACGTAAATGTTTATAATGTTTTTCGTGTTCAAAAACTCCATAAAATGTCTTGTGGTGTTTCATGTTCTGTTAGTATTCAAAAACACCATAAAAAATACCATAATAAAACATCATAAAAACGCAAGTTTTATGAACATCTATTATTGGTTTTTTTAATATAGTAATATTATATTCGTTTTAAAGGTAAAAAACACTTGATTTTATGGTGTGATTTTTTCAAAAAAATGTTAATGTATAAAATAGTTACAAACGTTTAAAAAAACGGTGGAAATTGCATGTGACTTGCATGTGCAGCTTCCTTTTTTAATTTTAACATTTATACCCTTTAACCTAATATACACATGTCACTTTTCTTGTTGTTTCTTACACTTTTTAATGTTTTTCTCCTTTATAGAGTATCCCTCCCTTGGCATTTTATGGTGATTTTAAAAAGCTAAAAACACTATAAACACTTAAAGTGTGTATATTGTGTTTTTTAACTTAGTTTTATGGTGTTTTTTCGAGATATTTTATTGTGTTTATAGTGTTTACGTTTTATGGTGTTTTTTCAAGTTATTTTATCGTGTTTATGTTGTTAACATTTTATGGTGTTTATGGTGTTCGAATATTTTTGAAACTAACCCGGGCAATTTATGGAGTTTGTGAAAACTAAAAACATCATAAACACTTAAGTTTGTAAATGGTATAATATGAAAGTGATATTAAAGAAAACCCTTAAATTATGTATGGTTTATTTATTTGAAATCTAGAAAATTGAGATTTTAATAAAAAATATGGTTTAATGTAAATCACGTATTTATTTTCAAAATTTTAAATGGACATCTCTTAGATAGAGTTTAAGGATTTCTTTATAACCGAGTTTTCACATGATACAATCCTATTATTCACTTGTATAAAATAAGTCTAAAAACTGTAATAATTAAAATAAGAATCAGATATTATTATTAAAATAAAAAACATATTAAAGGGTAAAAAATGAGTACGAAGTTAAGATGCCAGATGCTTTATGTGTTGATATGTCCTAAAATATTTTTCGTTATTGTAATTAGTATTTTTACTGTTACGATTAAGTCTTTTTTAATAAACTCAAATAATATATTTTAAAAAGCATTCATGATAAGAAGACACTACATACAAAAATTGCATCGTTATCCTTCAAAAACACCAAAAATACTTCTGCATTCGTTTTTGTACTTCAAGAGGATGAATAAAGTGAGCTACCGGCTCCATCCGACGACCATGTTTTATACATTTTTTTTAACCACAAAGGCCTCGTCGTGATACCTTCCATTATCCTGACGGTTGGTAACTAAGATCGATTCCTCGATTGCCGACCGTGAGACCTTACCCCTAATGCACGGGATACCTGTGCAATAGGTAAACTTCTTTCCCCATTGGTTCAGAACCCGAGATTAAGCTTAAGATTCCTCCACTCACTTGATATACATTAAAGTGTCACGAGTGATACTTGAACGTCGGTCTCCAAAAAAAAGTCAGGCCTTAAACCAAGGGTTCATGCCGGGTTCTGAGAGACCACGTGAAGTGTGAAAACCAACGGCTATAGCGTCACCTAAGTTCAATGAAACTTGACAAAGTGTTCAATTTCTCGCTCAATATCTCGTTTCACATAAACGGGTCAAACATCTTGAGTTTGATTCAATGTTTTGAAAACTGGACCGGTTGAACCGACAACCGGTGGGTGAACCGGTCCGGTCTGGTTGTTCTAGGCCGTTTGAGCGAACCAGCCAGTCGGACCGGGAAACCGGTGGACAGGCCGTGGTTGAACCGGTTTTTTTCTATTTCTTTGATTTTATATATATATTTTTATAAACTGTTTATAAAATCATCCGGTTCTTAAATCCGTTCCGACCGGTTGAACATCTGACCGGTAAGGAGACCGATTCGACGTTCGGTCCGGTTCTGAAAACATTGGTTAGATTAACATTTCATTTGTGAACTACTTTTTTTTTTAAGAATTTAGGACACAAGTTAACTATACAACATAAGCTATAATTTTTTATGGAATAAAAATATTATAGGTTAAATGTGAGATTAAATATATTAGAAGATTAGTAGCGTTCTTATGATTTTTACTTTTTCTTTATTCATTTTCAGTCAATTCAAAGTTATACTAGTTTTACCTAGATTTTCACAATCAATATATATATATATATATATATATATATCACAAGCTTATTTACAAGTCTTTTTTAGTTTTTCAACAATTTCATTATTAACCTAATTTAACCGAAATCGAACCATTACCGGTGGTTACCCGATTAATGGTTAACCGATCAATTGGTAATTGTTATAAATATGGATTTATAATGAATCGAAATAACTGTTTTGGTTATTGAAATTGTCATAACCACATCGAAGCGTACCATCCACACCTCTGGCTCAAATAACAAAACACCTAGAATGTAACTTAGTTTAATCCCATAATATATTGTTCGTTAGTCAAAAGAACAAAATTGTGACAATACGAAATAAATGACACTTTCTTCTATTAATCGCGAAAAATGAAATTTAACTTACACAAATTAAATTTATATATAAATTAAGCCTATAAACATGAAAGTCAAAGTTCTTCTAGAAAAATATATTTAATTCACAATTGAATTGAAGAATATAACTTTTAGCATAGTATCAATATTCTTCTTATCATACTTTTCATATGACATCAGCATCATATCAATATATATTCTTCTTAATTTTTTTAGTTTTTCTATTTTACTAACGAATACCTTTCTAGTTTTCTCAACATGCATCAATTGGTAGCTTATTATTACTGAGGCTTTGCACCAATCTTAGACCCTTGGGTATGCCCCTTGAGTGGGCGTGGAGAGGGCGTGATAAGGCGTGGCACACCGCCCCCCTGGGGCGTGAGAGGGCTTGAATGGGGGTGGCGTGATTGTGGCAACGGCTTGAATGAGAATGAGAGATACACTCTCTCTCTCTTTCTCTCTCTCTACACACACACTCACTTTCTCTCTCTTTCTCTCTCTCTCTTACACACACTGACACACACTCACACTCTCTCTCTCTCTTACACACACACAGACTCACACATATATATATATATATATATATAAAAGTTTAAAAAAGGGATGATGACGTGAAGTGAGTGGGGTAATGGGGCATTTCCACCATAATGGTGGGGTGAGTGGTTGTAGTGAGTGCTTATGTGACGCCAACGTGGCGCATACGTG
This sequence comes from Mikania micrantha, assembly GCA_009363875.1. NCBI lineage: Eukaryota > Viridiplantae > Streptophyta > Magnoliopsida > Asterales > Asteraceae > Mikania > Mikania micrantha. The sequence continues at coordinate 69,530,793 of CM018682.1, read as the reverse complement.
GAGTGAGTGGGGTGCCTTGGCACACCCAATAGTCTTATAGAAACTTACTAAATATTTTCCCAGGTGATGGGATGGGTTTAACGGTTATCTGTTAGCGACTTTGCAGATTGCATTTCGAATAAGATTTATAATACATACATACATACATACATACATACATAGGAGACGGTTCCAATACAAGTGGGGTTTTTGGTGAGAAGGATAAGAAGGATTCTGAGCCTTTGTCAAACTAATCAATGGTTAAGATCTTGTAGTCCCCACTTTTCCATAAAAACTTGCGTGAATTAAAGCTGAAAGGGCAAAAAAAGAATAACCAACTCTAGTTGACTTTTTGTGTGGGTAAATCAAGGTCCACCAATTTTTTTAAAATCAAATAACTTTTAAATACTTAATTATTTTTTTAAAAAAATTACACCAAAAAATTAAGAATTTTATTATCTTTAATTTGAGTATGATATTGTTATGGTTTTTTTCGATTTTTTTGTATGGTCCGTGATTTTTAAGTTTGGTCCGTGATTATTGGTCTGTAATTATGCGGTTCGTTATTGATTATGCATTCAAAATAACGGTCCGTGATTTTTATATAACACGGTTTGTGATGATCTAGTACGTGATTTATACAGTTTTTCTTTGATTTTTGAGTGTTAAAGTACGGTCCGTGATTATTGGTCCGTGATTTATCTAGTAATTCCTTGATTATCGATGTCAAATGACGGTCTATGATTTCATATAGCATGATTTTACACTTGGTCCGTAATTATCCAGTATCACGGTCTGTAATTTTGTATAACGTGGTGTGTGATTTTTTGTGACGATTATACCCTTTTTCTAAATGACACATGGCACGTTCTGGTTCCTTCCTACGCTTAGTACCGTTTAACCCCTTTGTACATTAACCGGCCCCTATATATATATATATATATATATATATATATATATATGGATATGATCAAATGTTAACTCATTTTAATTCCGTTAACCGAATAACTACATCTTTTTACTTTGAGTTCCACATTAAAGTAAATGTAAAAATGTGTGTTTTTTTTTCTTTTTAAACTAATGTAGGTCCCGCTTACATTTATAAAAAAAGAAGAAAAAAAACATAAATCTTTAAATTACTTTAATATGGGTCCCAAAGTAATAAGATGTACTTATTCGGTTAACGCAATAAGTAAGTATTAACATTCGAACCATCCCCTAAAGAATTTTTTATAACCCATCAAAAATAAACTAACTCATTAACCATCATCCAATGGTTAATCTAAACTGTAAATTAATAGCATCTTATCATGTGTCATCTTCTATTTTTTAATATAAGATGGAATTTTAGACATTTCGTAACCACTTAAAAAGTTATATTTAATATTGTGGTGACAAATGTCACTATGTAATATATTTTAATAAATTTAATTTTTAATATAAAGTTTACTCCCTTCTTTTTTAAACATTCATAACTTTTTTATAAATATTATTTTTTTAAAAAAAATCGCACCATTATACTCGTCTCATTTTTCTCTTTAATTCTGATATAGTCTCGACTGGTTTTTTTAAATTTTTTTAGATTTTCCGTATTTACATTATTGTAACTATGTGTGTGATCGGTTCGGTTCGGTTTTTTGGCAGAAACCGAAATCGAAACCGACATAATCGATTTTTAGTTATTATGAATCATTCGGTTTCGGTTTTTTTCCTTTACAATTCAGTTTTTGATTTTTTGATTTTTGTTGTTTTTTATTCTCTTTCGCGCTCAATATTAAAAATACAAACATGTTTAAAAATGGATAATTTATAAATTAATTGATAGAACGCTAACTATATATGTTAATTTTTAAACAATATTAAAAATTGGTTCGGTTATTAGAATATGAAAAATCAAAACCGAAACGAAAAATTTGGTTTTCAAATTTTTTCGGTTCGTTTTTTTGTTAAGTCAATTATGGTTCGGTTTTCCTGTTAATTTCGTTTCATTTTGGTTTTTTCGGTTACAGTTCGGTCTTTTCAGCTTTTTACTTACCCCTAATTGTAACGAGCCTAAATATAAAAAAAATTAATTTGCAGTTTTTTCTAAAAATAGTAAAATTACATCACATTATATTACGTCACTGTAATTATCATTGTTAGAAAATAAAATCCAATTAATGTGTTATTATAATGTTTTATGTTATATCACTGTAATTTAGTATTGTTAGAAAAAAAATCAAAATAATATGTTATTTTTGTGTTCGTTACATCAATGTAAATAAATGACATATGAGAAAAAAAATTCAAAATAATATGTTATTTTTATGTTCGTTACATCAATGTAAGTAGAAAATTACATTATTGTAAATAATGTATTACAACACCGTAAATTATATCATCATATAATACTTCGCTTTGTATTACATTACTTTAATTTACCGATGTTAGAAAAAAATATTAAAATAATGTGTTATGTTTATGTACGTTACATCTATGTAAAACGAGATATTTGAAAAATAAAAAATAAAAAGTAGTTCAGATTAAACGGAATTAAAGAGAAATGCATCACTGTAAATAATAAGTTATATCTATGTAATAATGTGTTACATCACTGTAATTTACTATTGTTAGAAAAAATTTAAATTAGTTATATTTTAAGATTGTTACAATGATGTAAATAAATGACATTTCAAAAAACTAAAAAATTAGTCGAGATTATATCGGAATTAAAGAGAAAAAAATGAGACGACTATAATAGTGCAATTTTTTTAAAAAAAATAATATAGTATAAAAAAGTTATGAATATTTAAAAAAGAAGGGGTAAACTTTAAGTGGTTACAAAATGTCCAAAATGCCCTCTTATATTAAAAAATGGAAGATGGCACACGACAAGATCTCATGCACTTGCACTTTAGATTAACCATTGGATGATTGTTAATGGGTTAGTTCATTTTTGATGGGTTATGAAAAATTTCATACCGTATATATATATATATGGAGAAGTGTTCAAATGAGTGTATACGATTTGTGACATGTGTCATCTTTCATACTTAAATACATAAGGATGTTTTCGTCATTTGCAACATATTAAAAAGCTGTAATTAATTTAGTGGTACCATGTGTCACATTCTAATATAATTTAATATATATACTTTTTTTTATTTAAAGTTTACCCCCTCTTTTTTTATACATCCATAACTTTTTTATGATATAATATTTTTTTATAAAAATTGCACCATTTTACTCGTCTTATTTTTCTTTTTAAATCCGTTATAGTCTTAACTAGGTTTTTTTTATTTTTTTTTCGGATGTTCGTATTTACATCAATGTAACAAGTTGTAACGAATTTGGGTTTACATTGTTGTAGATTAAATAGAGGTTACATTTAGGTGCGTAAACGAGCAAAGCCGATCCGGAGCTCGTTAATTCCGTTATATTTTTGACTAGGTTTTTTAATTTTTTTTTCAGATGTTCGTATTTACATCAATGTAACAAGTATAAACACAACACATTGTCTTTAATGAGTTGTCACCAATTTTGATTTACGTTGTCGTAAATTAAAAATGAACTATGTTTAAGGTGTGAAACAAGCTGATTCGATCCCAAGCTCGTTAAGGCTTGAGATCGGCTCTTTTAGACAAAATAAATGATATAAAGTGAGTCTAATACATTTGTTACATCACTGTAATTAAACAATTGATACAATTTAACAATATTTAATTTACAGGAATGTAAACCAAAATTCGTTACAAAATCATTTTAAATTTATTATAAACGTAACTTTTATTTGACTTTGACTAAAAATTTTGGATTTAAATTAATGTAATGACTAAAATATAACACCCTATTTGATTTTTTTACACCAGTAAATTACATTACTGTAGTTAAATAAAAATAACAGAAAGTGAGCATAAAACCTTTGTTACATCACTGTAAATAAATAAATAATACAACATAAGTATGGGTGTTAACGAGCTATTTTGTCTAAACGAGCTGAACTCAAACCTTAACAAGCTCGGGATTGGATCGGCTCGTTATATCCTAAACGTAACCCATATTTAATTTAAGAAAATGTAAACCAAAATTCGTTATAACTCGTTTCAAATAATGTGTAATTTTTATACTTGTTACATTGTTATAAATATGAACATCAGAAAAAAAATAAAAAAAAAGCTAATCAAGACTTTAACGGAATTAAAGAGAAAAATAAGACGAGTAAAATGGTACAATTTTTATAAAAAAAATATTTTAGCATAAAAAAGTTATGGATGTATAAAAAAAGAGAGGGTAAACTTTAAATAAAAAGGTATATATATTAAAATATATTAGAATGTGACACATGTCATCACCAAATTAATTTCAGCTTTTTAATATGATGCAAATGACGAAAATATCCTTATGTATTTAAATATGAAAAATGACACAAGTCACAATCTTATATACTTTACTTTTACATTGGCCATTAGATTTAAGTTAATGTATTATTGCTTTATTCATGAGTTATTATTTGTTCACAATCATATATATATATATATATAGAGAGAGAGAGGATCAAATGTTAACACATGTTTATTATGTTAACCGAATATTACATCTTATTACTTTGTGGCCTACATTAAAATAAATCTAAATGTGTATTTTTTTCTTTTTTAATTAATGTAGGGCCTACTTACATTAATAAAAAAAAAGAAAGAAAAACCCTAAACCTTTACATTTATTTTAATGTGGGCCACAAAGTAATAAGATGTAGTTATTCGGTTAACGCAATAAACATGGGTTAAAATTTGATCATCTCCCTATATATATATATATATGTGTGTGTGTGTGTGTGTGTGTGTGTAACAACCCATTTTGGGAAAAACATTATAAATAAAATATGATTGGTGAATGATTGTGTTTATTTTTAATTAAAGGGTGATTTAATAATCTTAATTGTATATTTATTTGGTTGGTGTTTAAATAAACATTTGTTAAATATATTGTAGTGAGTGTTAACTAACTTAAATAAGTTGGAAATAAGTTAGTTAGTTTTAACTTGTAATTGAGGGGTTAGAAGTGTCAATACACACACTTCTAGGTATGTAATACACACACTTCTAACTTAATATTGACTTTGGTCAAAATACACACACTTCATGTGTATGTGTGTGTTGGAGATGACCCAGACAAGAAGAAGAAACAAGAAGAATTTCAATCTTCAAAAATTGGGGCTTCAAGTATGCAAGAATCATTAATGGAACCAAGATTTTGAATTCCCCTTGTTTCGAACTATATCTAGGTATGTAATTTTTGGGTTTTTGTTGAGATTTACGTGGGTCTTGCATGGGGTGTGGGTTTGATGGGTCAAATCCGAAATTGGAGGTTTAGATGGTGTTATATGTTGTAAATCATCATGTAGATCATCTAAGAACAACCTTTTGGTCATTTTATGGAGTTTGGCAATGTTGGATGAAATTGTTTATGGTTCATGAAGAAAATGAACTAGGAGGTTTAAAAATGGGTGTGGGATAGTGGCTTAGATGACAACATGATGATTTCTAACATGGTAAGTTGTATATTGATGAATTTGTATGATCATTGAATTTGTAAGATTAGTATCATAAATGGGGGGTTGATGTGGTTTGGGTTGATTAAAATGTGTAGGATAAGTTCATGCACACAAGTTGTTTGATGAAATGTCAACAACTTTAATTTTTACACCATAAGGTGTTAAAAGAGATGGGTGTGGTTAATGAGTTATTATGATCACAAAATGTGAAAATTTTGTGATTAAGGAGTCATTTGATTATAATATAGGTGTAATTGGTGATAATGGTCAATTGGGATTATTTTGACTATTTGTAGTCAATTTTTATATTGAACCTATTAGTTGTGATAATAGGAATCGATAGTGAAGGTGTGAGTGGAACCAAACGACCCGGAAAGGAAATTGTGATAGAGGATAACTCATTGGAACAAGGTAAGTCACCCAAATCCTTTACTTGTTGTGTGTAATGGTGTTATGCATGCATGAATGTTATAGTAAAAGATTTGACTTTTGGGTGAATTGGTGGTTGTGATATTGTTGTTTGGCAATAATAGGCAATAGGTGTTATATTGCTTAACTTATTGTTGATTTGGTGTTATATGACTATTATGATTAGAATTGGTGTCTAATTGTATGTGTGATGAATGTATGAAAAGAGTTCACAAGGTGTGTGAACCTTTAATTGAGTTTTACTCAAATTGGTGTTTTGAATCACAAGTGGTGTGATCATGACATTAGATTATTCACAAGGTGTGTGAATGTCCTTTGTTGGGTGTAATCAAGTTAGTAAAACACAAGTGGTGTGGTTTACTTAATTTGAGAAATCTTGTGGAATAAGATTTCAATGATGTTTTAGGTGCAAACGACCCGTTAGTAAATCGTTTGATATTATGACAATGAAGGTTATAAATTGGTGAATTAAGGTATTTAGTATGTTTATATGGTGTTATATAATGTTTATGGGTGTATTGGAATGGTCGGAAATGAGCGGAATGGGTCGAGATGGTTGAAAATATCAAAAATGGCCGTGCAGGGGGTGCCCGGCGTACCATACGCCAGTGGATACGCCACCTACAGCTCAATGTCACAAATCCTCTGTGATACGCCTCCAAATACGCCAACCAATACGCTGGGTGCTGAATTTGACCAAAATTGACTATTTTGGTCATGTAAGATCGGGTGGGCGGGCATGGTGATCTTACTTAGTTCTAACGAACTAACGGTGACTTAATTATGGTGTTTTCAGGTGAACGGAAGGGGTGAAAGCGGTTGTGATCGGATTGCTATGTAAGGACTCGGATCAAACTTGTTTGGGGTTTATTCTTTGTTGGTTTAAAACAAAGGTTTTTGGTGTATAACTCTAATGTAATTTTGGTTGTTGAATGTTTAAATAACATCAAATATTTTGTAAAGTGGGGTGTTCAAGGTGTCTAGTTCACTTGTTTGTTTGAAAAATCTGGGACCTAAATTGAATAGTTGTTTTAAAACACGTGTCATGCGTGTGTGGGTTTTGGGGCTTACAAGTTGGCATCAGAGCCATTGGTTTGAGGGATTCAAGTGCGTCGCGAACACTTGAACTCAAATCGTGTTGCTTTTGATATAGGGAGTGTTTGATCCGAGATCCGATCACGAAGCCGGGGGTTTAAGGTAACAAGTTTGTGGTTTGTTTACCTTAGTTGCATATGTTTAATGGTGTTTGGTGTGAATTTGCATGTTAAACCGAACTTCTCAGTTATATTATGGTGAGATGAAATTAAGGAAATGGACAAGTGAAGCATATAGTGTTATGTCTGGCCAACATAAGATTATATTCTTGACTTGGATATGACTTTAATCGAATCAACCCATATTATGATTTGGAACATTAAGTAAGGTGCAGGAGTTGATGTTGTGATGCTTTTTAGTTCATTTTTCATGGTATGCTTTGTTATATGAACTAGATAGTAAAACTAATGTATCAAATAACTTATTTCAGCCGTAGAATGGCTGGTGGTGATAACGTTCACGGTGGTGGAGGTCATGAAACTAACCTCACTGAATTGAAAACTATGGTGAGGGAAGAGGTGGCAAGAGCACTAGAAGCTTCAATTCCTCACCATATGGAGGGTCTACAAGCCTCCATGAGGGAATTTATTCAACACGAGTTTGCAACTCTCAGAGCGGGGAGATATGGGGAACGAACTCCAAAGAAGGTGACCTATAAGGAGTTTGTGGCTTGCAAGCCAAGTGAATTCAAGGGGGAGGTTGACCCATTACTGAGTCAACGGTGGATAACTGATATGGAGGGCACGTTTGAGACGAGCCATTGTGATCCAGAAGATGAGGTGATCTTCGCGGGAAATCAGTTACGTGAAAGGGCAAAGGATTGGTGGGAGCTTCTACGGAAGGAAAGGGGTAGGGATGGCATGAAGAACTTTACTTGGGCTGAGTTTAAGGAGTTGTTCCTTAAACGGTTTTGTCCGCAGGCGGCGATTGACAGAATTACTGAGGAATTCCTTCATATGCGACAAAAGGAGGAAAGCATTGACACTATTACAGCCATCTTTTATGATAAGGCGAGGTTTTGCCATGATTTATTGCAAACGGAGCGGATGTGGATCAATCGATACCACAATATGTTGAATGCCAAGTATCGCGAGTTTCTTACACCTTCCAAGTGTGAGACTTTGGCAGAATTGATCGAGTGTGCTCGGGAGCATGAATTGGAACTAAAACGACAAGAAGACCGCGGTGAAAAGCGGAAAATGGATACGGAGGCGGGGTCTGCTAAAAAGGGAAAGTTTTCTAACTCACCTACCAAGTTCCAATCAAGTATGACATTTAAAAATTGTTCAAAATGTGAGAAAGACCACACAGGTGATTGTTCGGTGCGACCTTTATCATGTTACAAGTGTGGAAAGCAAGGTCATCTTGCTAATCAATGCTCGAGCCATTTGAATTTATGTTATAATTACTACAAACCGGGGCATGTTCGGAGCGAGTGTCCGGAACTCAAAGGGGCTGGATTTGGTGGAACAGAAACTCGATCGTTTAAGTGGCAAGGAAGTGGGAAGAAGGTTGAGGTACCCAAACCAAATGGTAGGGCCTTTCAAATTACTCCGGAGGAAGCCAAAGTCACACCTGACGTGGTGACAGGTACTTGGATTATTCAAGTACTCAAATTGGTGTGATCATGACATTTTATTTACAAGGTGTGTGAATGTCCTTTGTTGGGTGTAATCAAGTTAGTAAAACACAAGTGGTGTGGTTTACTTAACTTGAGAAATCTTGTGGAATAAGATTTCAATGATGTTTTGGGTGCAAACGACCTGTTAGTAAATCGTTTGATATTATGACTATGATGGTTATAAATTGGTGAATTAAAGTGTTTAGTATGTTTATATGGTGTTATATAATGTTTATGGGTGTATTGGAAAGGTCGGAAATGAGCGGAATGGGTTGAGATGGTTGAAAACATAAAAAATGGTCGTGTAGAGGGTGCCCGGCGTATCATACGCTAGTGGATACGCCACCTACAGCTCAATGTCACAAATCCTATGTGATATGCCTCCAAATACGCCAACCAATACGCTAGGTGCTGAATTTGATCAAAATTGACTATTTTGGTCATGTAAGCTCGGGTGGGCGGGCATGGTGATCTTACTTAGTTCTAACGAACTAACGGTGACTTAATTATGGTGTTTTCAGGTAAACGGAAGGGGTGAAAGGGGTTGTGATCGGATTTCTATGCAAGGACTCGGATGAAACATGTTTGGGGTTTATTTTTTGTTGGTTTAAAACAAAGGTTTTTGGTGTCGCACCTCGAGCCGGCAGGATGGATCGACTTCCTCGTCGGGCGGAAGGTTCCTGAGGCGCGATATCGGGAATGATAATCGGAATGATCAGATTGTTTACATTGCACATGATATATAAATTAGAAACTACTAAATGAAAATAGAATTACAAAGTAAAATTACATCAGTTTAGTTCATAATTTAACAATGTAAATCTACTATCAACATCATAAATTTTCTATCTTGTATCTACACAAGATATACAAAATAAATTGTAGAATGATGTCCAAAAGTATGCAGGTCCAAAATGCTAGGTCCTCTAACCGGTATCCTAGTCCAAAAGCATTAACTTCTTAATTGACCTGTTCATCACCTGAGAAGTCATGCAAAAAGATCAAGTCAACACATGGTTGGTGAGTTCATGTAGTTTTATAAAAATGAATTTGAATAACCTTCTGAATGATAACCTTAACCTCACCATTTACCACCAATACCATCCAGTTCAATATGTTTATATATAGGGCATATGTAGGGTCGAACTTACCGCCCGCCCAGCCACCGTCCCACCACATACCGAACTACATGATATATTGTTCCAGGCGATAATTAAGCGTTTCATCCCATAACTACGATTCCATCACAATTGATTCCATAGCATTTGATTACCCTGAAAATGCTTACCTTGATCCCTCGAAATGATAACCTTAACCTCACCAACGACCACCTATACTATTCAATCAAGTATGCTTATATATAGGGCATATGTAGGGGACAAGCCCAAGCCACCGTCCCACCACATACCGGACTGCTTAGTATATTGTTGTTGATGATAATTAAGCGTTTCATTTCGATTCACCGTCGTTTTAGATTTTGATTTCCACAAATAGAATCACCTCTGATCGTTTGAGTTCACCATATATTCATGATCACCCCAAAGCACTTGTAGAAATATTATATTAAATGTTTAATTAAATTAATAATTAAGCATTTCAATACAACTAAGACATGATGATCGGGCCTTATTTGACTCAATCAATTAGACTTAGTTGTTGGTGGTTGTCCAAGTTTTACCGTCTCACACGTGGCCCATATCAGGCATGACCCAAAATGAGTCTACCTGTATGCGTCTGGACTTTCATGATTTGCACATATCAGCTTGACCCTCTGGCCTACTGTACATGTCGAGACTTTAGGATATCCTTTGATTCTTGATTCTCTTGATTTCTTGATTTCGTTTGATAGTTTTAGTTATGCCCATATAGCTTGACTACAAGAGTCTACTATTGTGCCGGGATTTTTCGTGTGTTACACGTGGTCTTGATTTACATACAACTAACAATCCACCTTAACTTAAGCATTAATCATTTCATTAGATCTTAATGATTTCCTTATTTCAATGATTCACACACGGTTATGATTTTCCTTGATTTCTGATCTTTAGACTTCCATGATTTCCACAATGATTATAGATTCTTGATTAGGATCCTTAGCTTTACTTATCACACGCTGGATTAGGTTCCATTGAGTTTGATCTTTAGCTTTAGTTCTTTTGATTCCACTTTAAGTTTAGATTCTTGAATTTGAATTCGATGGACTAAGGGTTTGTTTTAGAGTTTGAGAATTATGGTATTATTTGTAAGAGTAATTAATTAATTCATCAGTTAATTCTGCATACAAATACCTAGACAGGAGTCTAGGAGTATAAACAAGTATATATAAAGCATACAATAAGTAAAAGCATTTGCGTAAAACATATTTAAATAAAAAGGTTTACGCATGCTTCTCCGCCCCGCGTTTGAAAACAAAAATGTTTAGAAAATGGGCAATGAACTCACCTGTATTGCTCTGTATTGAATTACCACAAAATGCGCGCTCGTTGTTGTAGACTATGTTTCTTCGGTTCCTGAGTTGTTTTGAAAGAATTCGCATACGATAAGTATTTATAATAGACGCATCCAGGGTTTGGTCTCGGTGTGCAACTAAGTATCCTATGTGCTAATGTGTTTCTAAGATTTCATCTAACTAGTTTAGTTCATTACCCATTCGTAACCCTTATCCCACGATTAATCCTTACAAGTCATTAGTTAGAACATTCTTAAATCAATTCATTTTAAGATGAATATTTATTTACAAAATCATTTAATTAATTTTAACAAAGTTTACAATTTAATTTCTTTTATTAGAAACATAATTAATTTAAATGAAAGTATATTTAACACATGATGGGCTTAGGCTAATTCTCTACAATTACCCTTGGCCCATTAATCTTTCTTGCTTGTTATATGAATCCTTGGTCTCTTCCTTGCATAACCTATTCCAGGTGATTCAATGAACCACCCAAATTAGTTATGTGTTCTTATAACCCGTCTAAGTATTAGGAGTTATTCGTGAGAATAACACCATCACATTAGGCTTAGGGTCTTTGTTTCTCAATAGATTTCCAATGTGTTAATCCCAAAAGACGATGACATTTATGTATAGGTTATAACGTGATTTATGAAAACTCCCTTTAGTACCACACTACTATGGATTTCAATAGATAACCCATGTAATTTAACCCATCTCAATTGAAATGACTACCTTAGTCATTTAAAAGAAATTTAGTTCACCCAAAGTTGGTTGCACACAATGAAACCCTAATATATCCCCATGCACACACACACCATGCATGCATGAAGTGTGTGTGCAAGTGTCTATTCTTCCCATATATGCCTCATGGCTTAGTAACCCTCTTCGATTAACAACCCCATGGTCTCGGTTTGTTTTGTCCGAATGGTTTAGCATCTCAGCCGAATGGGGCTTAAACCGAAAGAGAGGTGGCCGCATGAGCCTTACTCTACCGAATAGGTGTGGTCTGCTATCATGTTGGCCGAAAGGAAGTTGCCGACCGAATGTGCTGGGCCGAAGGTGGGCAGAGGGAATGAGCCCAGGCCGAAGGAGTTGGGCCGATCGAATGATCATTGGGCCGACCGAATCAAGATTGGGCCGAAAGATTTGGTTGGCCGAGCGAAGGAGGAAGATGCTTCGGCTTGGTCTATTCGGCCGAATGAGAAAAGTGGCTCATTCGATGAGCTGGTCTTGGTATTCGGCCTGTTCAACCTCCACTCCGATGGCAGCCCTATTTTTCGATCTGGTGACTACCCCAAGGTGTGCAACAAGTCTCTAACTCACCTAAGAGGGTTTTTGTGGTTTTTTCCTACAATTGTGAGGGGTTTAGAACCGATTTTCCTTAGGTTCGAACCAAGGGTTTAGAAAACCCTAAAACCGCGACTAAGAACTCGATTTTACCTAAAAATGGATGATTCAAGGCTCAGATCCTTTGTACTTTCATGATCTACGTGATGTGATGGTCGTTTAGACACCGAAATCTCTCAATTTCGTGAAGATTTGAGAGAGTTATGGCTATGGTTTCTAGAGAGAGAAAGAAGAGAGAGAGAGGGCTCTGAATTTGGGGTGAAAATTCTGGTAGGTGTGGGAAGATGATGGAATTAATTGCCATCATAAATGGTCTTAGAATACCCGATTATGTTCGGGTCCGTTCGGTTTCGCTCGGTTTCGCGTAAAACGTCGTTTTCGTTCCATTTTCGTAACGAAACTTCTTGGTTTTAAAACAAGAGTTCATAAAATAATTTTAGGTGGTAATTCCTAGTAAATTAACTAAATATCTTCCATTTATTTTAAATTTTCAGAAATATTTATTTTTCTGTTTAAAACCGAATCGTACAGTCGTCGCGCGTATTTGTTCGAATCGTCACCCGTACAAATACGACGATAACTATACTTTTCAATATGGTTTTCTAATTATTGGATATCATTTAGAACGTTAAAATTTCAGATATACTTGTACAGATCGTCACCTGTACGAATAATCCGTCGATTTAGCATTCACGTAACGATATCCATTGTTGTTTTGTTCTGTAAAGTCTCACTTACGATTATTGTAATATCACTGTATTTCAAGTTGTCCGTACATATGTACGATTGTACTGTTATGACCTGATGTGTTAGTTATTAATGATAATGAATTGTTGTATGATATTATGGATAATTGGTATACATATTGAGAACATATTATTATACGCGTAAACCATGGGAAGTTTAGTTGTAACCCAACTAAACAGAACCAGAGAGTTTATTGCAGTTGAATTCACGGAAATGATTATTGATTCATTTGGATGCTAAATATAGTCAAGGACACATGGTCATGGTTTATCAAAATAGCGGTGGGACAGTGGTTGGGGCAGTTGCGACTGACCCCTACATATGCCGTATACATATGCATATTTCGGTCTATCACGGATGTGTCAGTGATATGGTTTAGTGGGTTTTGAACTTGGGATTCAAAATATTAAAGATAATAAAATAATTAAAGCGATATTGGAAATGTTCACGCGTCGGTGAGGTTACGAGCATAAATTAAGCGAATATTAATTCGGAAATATTAACTTAGTAATGTATTCGCATGGGTGACGATTCACACAAATATAATTATTAAGAATAATATTTTGAAACGATATTCCATAAAAAGTAAATCGAATCGAAATACGATACGAGCGTCAGATTCGGAAAGGTGACGACCTTTACGAATACGTACGTAAGTAACGCTTTTCGACGAGATAACAAGATAATATCTAACGATATTAATTTAAGAAATGAAAAATAAGAATATTTCTTAGGAATCACAACCTAAAACAAATACGAACAAATCGTATTAAATTAAATAATTAATTTAACTAAAATAAACGGAGACATTATTTTTAAACGATTTCACTTAATATCATTTTATTGAACCGAAACCCATTTATTTAAACGTTGTACGTTGTAAATGTGTTTTACAGTAAAAAACCGAGCGTCTAATATAATTTATCGCGATAAAAACGAGACTAAGCACGTGGAGATGAAACGCGATATAAGAAAGAAGCACAGCTTCTTCTTCCTCACTTTCCCACTTTCCACTCTCTCTACATTCAATTTTCGTCACCATTTTTCTCTACAACTTCTCTCTAGATTTTCTTTCTCGTCTCACAACGGAATTGCAAGATCTTGGTGTCCACGAGTTCGTGTGATCGAGAGGAACAAGAAGGTATGAAGAAATCTAACTTTTGGCCAAGATTACGAGGTAAATCTGAGCTTTTACTTTTCGGTTTTGGTTAAAAACCCTATTAGAACATAGTTACCATCTTGTATACGAATTTGTGGGTTTTATATGTGTTAATCGGGTTAGTAGTGAACTTAGTGACGCTATGGATGAACCTGTAAGTTTAGGGACAGGATGATGAGGATGGTGAACGGGTTCAGCTCGTGGGAGCATATGTAGGTTGGCAAACCTGTGAGGTTCGGCCGAACCTTCATCGACCGCATCTCAGGGATACACCACGAACCTTCAACCATCATCTGACCTGGGTAGAAGCCGAACCATCTAGGGGGTCACGAACCTACTGAGCTCAGGGGGGATGACCAAACCTTGGCCATGCAGTCGAATCCTTTCACTGTTCAACCGAACCCTAGGTCATATTGACCTCAAGAGCCGAACCTGCCTAGGTCATGCAGCGAACCTCTCCCTATGTGCCGAACATGTGATTGCTGTAAAAGGTTCGCCGAACCTTGGCTATATTTGAACCGAAGCTAGTCACGAACCTTTCCTTTTGTCTTTGGGCCGAACCCTTAGTGTTGGCCGAACCTAAGGGTAACCGAGCAATAGGTTCGCTGGATTGTGGCTAGAAAAACCTAAGTGTATAACTAAGGGTAATAAGAGATCAAGAATTATGGGAAACTATGTGTATACATGCATGCAAGCCAAATTACAAGGACCGCCACCTTTTCTCTCACTAAAATACAAGTGTTAGAATTATAATGAATGAATATTGAGAATGTTTTTATATAAACAACTTAAGTGTAAAATTATTAAACATAAAAGTTACTTTAAATGAATTAAATTCAAGGTGGTCAAAGTAATCAAACATGCATGCATCTAAAGATGTGAGCATGATTTAGATTATCACCTTTACATATACGCATCTATAAGTGTATTTATGGGAGCTCAAGATTTGACTACCATTATGCGGTAATAAAAAGAGCTAACCAGTTAACATTATAAATTAATAATGGCGGTTGATAAAACCCTTAGTGTATCATTCGATTTTAGGCAAAATAAATTAAGTTCATGAAATACTTATGAGTTCAAAGTAAACACTTATGGTCGTTTAATTAAATTAAGACACGTATACTTATGAACACGAATACACATTAACTACAGATTGTTGAGTTGCTTTTGACTACACATACGCGAGCGCGCATACTACACGAACACTGATTCTAAGGACTCAGGTGAGTTCTCATAACCTCCCTTTCAAACTATTTTGTTTTTAAACTCGGAGGCGAAACATGTATACCAATTTAAATACTACTTTGATTACACATGGATAACACTTGTTTATTGTTGTGATATTCGTATTATCGGATTATCAAAATTTCATGGGTCGTTGTGTTGACTTCGGTCATCTACAATGATTGCATGTATTGTCACTATTCCGTGGGTCGTTGTCGTTGACTTCGGTCATCTTCAATGATTGCATGTATTGTCACTATTCCGTGGGTAGTTGTTGACTTCGGTCATCTACAATGATTGCATGTATTGTCACTATTCCATGAGTCGTTACTGATGACTTCGGTTATCTGAAACGATTGCATGTATTGTCACGTGGATTGCCACAACTCCGTGTGTCGTCATTGACTTTGGTCATTTACAATGATACATGTATTGTCACTTATACTAATTGAGAATATTGATGTTTGAGATTGGTTGATTGAACATGTGATTGATTATCTATGAGTTATTGATATATGTGATTATGTGTTTGGTTTATGTGTTTGGATTATGTGTTTGGGGTTATGTGTTGGATTATCTAGCAGGTGCTCATGTGGATATTCTCAGAAAACTATAGGCTTTTATAAACATTTTGAATTATAAAAACTTATGATTACTCACCAACTACTTCGTAGTTGACACCTGATTTTTACATGTTTCAGGAAATGAGGAGAAGTGAGTAGAGCAGGAGAGCTTTACATCTTTTGGACAGCATCACATAGGATTCTTGGACTTAGCTAAAATAACTAAAATTTTGAAGACTAGAATTTAGTTAGTTAGCTAAATCTTTTGTGTAATTGATGTAACTAATTCATGAAGAACATGATTTTTGGATGTAATTAATTTGGTTGATTAATTGATATGTGATGATTTAATTAGATGCCCACGAGCTTATGAACAATCTACACATCCCTCGTAGCATCCCGACGTTTCCACCATCGGTCGGGGTGTTACAATTATACGTAATAAGATCCTAACAAATAATCAAATGATGGTTCTGTATCGCCATATAATCATCTGACTGATGAACCATGTTTCTGAGTTTCGTTTCCTGAAATGATTCTGAATTTACTCTTTGATAACATGAAATAACGATGATACATGATATGAATCTGACATAAAATGAAATACCTATAGTTTGTACCTGATCAATGTTCATGTTACTGTTGAGATCACTGTTCCGGTAACGGTTCCGGCACTGATTTTACAGTCTCCCCTTGTTAGAGAAATTTCGTCCCGAAATTTAAGAGTCATTATCAGGTACGTCTTCCTCTGTGAACAGTTGGGGATACTTGGACTTCATGTGATCTTCACGTTCCCAAGTAAACTCGGGTCCGCGCTTTGAGTTCCAACGAACCTTGACAATCGGAATACGGCTTCGCCTTAGTTGTTTAACTTTGCGATCCATAATCTCCAACGGTTCTTCCATAAAGTGTAATTGCTCGTCGACTTGAATCTCTTCGATCGGTATGACGAGTGATTCGTTGACAAGGCATTTCTTTAAGTTAGAGACGTGAAACACGTCATGCACACCACTGAGTTCATCTGGTAATCTCAATCTAAACGCTACAGGACCAATACGTTCGATAATCTCGAAGGGTCCTACGTATCGTGGTGCTAACTTGCCTTTGTTTCAAAAATGTACTACACCTTTCCAAGGAGATACCTTTAACATAACCCGGTCTCCCACTTGAAATTCCAATGGTTTGCACCGTTTATTGGCATAGCAATTTTGTCTGCTCCTTGTTGCTTGTAGTCGTTGCTGAATTTGGGCAATCTTGTCAGTAGTCTCTTGAATAAGCTCTGGCTCAGTTATACGGTTATCTCCAACTTCGGTCCAACAGATCGGTGATCGACACTTTCGACCATACAAAGCCTCGAATGGTGCGCATCCGATGCTACTATGATAACTGTTGTTGTAGGAGAATTCAATCAGTGGCAAATGAGAGTCCCAATTTCCACCGAAGTCCAACACACAAGTTCTTAACATGTCCTCCAGGGCCTGAATCATACGTTCGCTTTGACCGTCTGTTTGTGGATGGTAAGCTGTACTCAGATTTAAATACGTCCCCAGAGATTTATGTAATGATTGCTAGAACCTTGAGGTGAATCTGCTGTCTCTATCCGAGATGATAGATAATGGTATACCATGACGTACCACTATCTCATTAATGTATAGTCTCGCCAGTTTATCCATCGTGAAAGTCTCACGCATTGGCAAGAAGTGAGCAGATTTCGTCAAACGATCAATGATAACCCATATCGTATCATGACCACTGGAAGTGCGGGGTAGCTTGGTAATGAAGTCCATAGCTATTTGTTCCCACTATCAGAGCGGAATCTCAGGCTGTTCCTGTAAACCGGACGGTTTCTGGTGTTCCGCCTTTACTTTTGCACACGTAAGGCATCGACCGACGTACTTGGCTATGTCTCTCTTCATTCCCGGCCACCAATAAAATCCCCGTAAGTCTTGGTACATTTTATCAGCGCCTGGATGCACAAAGTACCTGGTCTTGTGTGCTTCATCGAGGATAAGTCTTCTCAATTCGTCTACTACCGGAATCCATATACGATCCTGGCAGTAGATAACTCCATCAGGCTTCGTTTGAAATTGTTTCTCTGCTCCACAGTCAAGTTCTCTCTTCAGGTTTCCTTGATGTCGACGGAGCTTAGCTAATAAACTAACTAAAAACACTCTAAAATAGACACAAAGTAATAAATCTAGACTCTCTAAAACCTAAGCTACCGACAGGCAAGTGTACCTATCGTATGTAGTAAAGCAAAGCAAGTCCGGATATCGAACCCACAGACTTCTACAGACTATGCTAACTAGACTCAAGGACTTATCTATACAAATTTACTTGATTTAAAAGAATTGTTTAAAGGGGGGTTTGCTAACGAAACTAAGAATAACTTAAATGGAAGAAAACTAAAACGATAGCAGACGGCGAACAAAGAAGAGAATCAGATGGACAAAACACTACCTAGGCTCGAATCCTACACATGCTCGACAAGGTTCTATCGGTAATGGAAACTATGTGATACCGGAATCTTAAAATACTAAACTCAAAGGAAACCTAGAGCACCCTCGACCCTTCTCAAGGATTATCAACTAAGAATCCTAAAATTCGTTAAGCCACCGGTTGATTGGACTTCCCTCACAGGTTATCCATTTATCTTATGAAATACCCGCTAGACAATCTACTTCACAGCGCGATCGTCTCAATACACAAGAGATAAAATCTGACAAACTATCTACCTCACGGTGCGACAATTGTAAGACACCTAAAGTGTACGAGGTAACTTGGGATTTTCTATTGGATTCAATAAACAAGGTTTTATAGACGAACTAGACCGATCTTCTCACGAAGCCTCTAACCTAGCAATCTAACAACCAAGACTTATTGACAACTCCTCACCTCACGGCTATTGACGTTGGTTGCACATCTTAATCATCTAAATCATAATAAAACACTCCTATGAATTACCTGATCACAATAATTCATCTATTAATCAAAAACACACAGTCATTGACCTAGCATGCGCCTATTATATGACAGACAATCATCAAGACCCATGAGGAGTGAAAAATCAATCAAAAGACAATCAAAGATACACATACACATCCAATATTCCAAACCAAATCTTTAAATCATGAGTTCATCACATAAACGTAATCCAAAACCGATAGAAACGAATGTCAAACATGTGTAATCATCAAAACCTAGGTAGTTCTAGAAGTTTAGCCAAGAAACATCATACGAATACAAGTCATAATCTGTTTAAAGTAAAGGAGAAACATGGAAATCGAAGAAAATAAAGAAACAAAGAAAACCGAATGAAGAACACCCGATATCTTCGATCCCAAGCCTTCAATCTTCAATCCAATGCTTTCCCAACCTTCTAAACCTCTTGGAATAGCTTTTCTTCGAGCTCCTAATCGCCCACAGCCGTTCAAAAACGTATATCCCCTCAGGGTTTTCGACTTTTTGGCTTAAAACTGATTTTCTGCGATTTTAAATCTGTGGCGTAGCGCGACAGATACACCAAAATCCGTCGCGTAGCTCGAGGGATTTCAGAGGGCATTTTTGTCTTTTCCATCTCTAGCGTAGCGCGACAGGGTTTGCTATGGTTGTCGCGTAGCGCGACAGATTTCAGAATTCAGTTTTTTTCTTCTCTTGTTTCCGGGTCCGTCCTTACCCAACCGTGAGCTCGTTTCTTTGTACTTTATCCCCGAATATGTGTGTTTATTACCTGCAAGCATCAAATTACAGAAATGTGAAGCACCAGCTTAAATCGACTCTAAAACTGAATAAAACTGTACCGAAACTTAACAAAAACAAATGGAAAAATAGATGTGTTTTACAACACATCACATCCCCACACTTATCTCTTTTTCGTCCCTGAAAAAGGCTTATGCAAAAATCTGGGATCATAGCTAGGTAAAACGGTTTCCACACAATTAAACTCATAATTCAAAATTAAATGCCATGGAAAAGATTGCAAGTATTGTTATCCTACTAAACCCATACTGATTTTCCCAGTCCCTTAGTCATGGTCCATTATGTTTATGTTCTACATTTCATTTCATTAGACCCACACTTGGGAAATTTAAAATCAAATCAATCCTGGATTCTAGCTTTCAAGTCATCCTTACATGTAAACAAACAAGAAATTTCTCAAATCAGATTTTTATAATGGAAGCGGATGAAAGCGTGAGCATTTTTCTTTTATTTTTCAATCCATTGAATTTAACTTAGTGGTGTTTCAACCAGGCTGCAACCCGGCGTGTGACACATAAGTTTTTTTTTTTCAACTTCTTTTATTTCATTTTTTTCTTTTTACTCAGCTTATTTGGTGAAATGAAGGCGCCATAAGACTCGGATTTATTCTCATAAAAAGAGTACTTATGTGCCAAGCAAAAATCAGATTTTTAAAACTCTCATTTGTTATTATGCAAGGATTCATTTCTAACTAGAAAACAATTTCATTAATTCCAAACTCTCCAAGATGTTTCCCATGAAAATCATGCATTTAAGTAAAATTTTTACCAATCCTACGGGATGAAAACAATCAGTTGAGCCTACCTACACATCCCATGACCAAAGCATAAAACCCAAACCAACAAGTAAACTATGAATGAAACCATCAAACCTAACTTTTCTATCATTTCCCATCATGCTTTTACAACCAACTTAAACAAAGACAAGAAAGATCTAAGCCAAAGATGTAGAAACAAAATAAAAATTTTCAAAAATTTTCAAAAATTTTGACTCAAGAACTTAAATAAACTAAAATTCAAAAACTAACTACTAAAAGAAAACAAGACTAAAACAAAGTTTCCCATCCCCACACTTAAACTTTACATTGTCCCCAATGTAGAGAAAAAGGAAACCCAAAAAGAAAACTAAAAACTAAAAACTGAAAATGACTTAGCTGGTTGAATAGAAGACTGTCGAGTGCCAATCTTTCCACGTAACTCCACAATCTACAAATTTGCTCCACAGGCTACAAACATACACATAAGATCTACACAAAGACAAAGATCAAAAAAAATTCAACCCGTCCAAAACAATATAATGATATCCATGATTAAGTTCAACCACAAACCGACCTTACCAGTTAACTAAAAGTAACACAGAAAAGCACAAATGAAACAAAGAAAATTAAGAATTAATTAAAATTTGAAAAACATCAATTCAATGCAACAAAAATGAATTTAGAGAACCTTCTATGGTAGTGAACACGATGTATGAAAGGGAATTGGGGGTAAAATTTGAAAACTAGGGTTTTTAAACATTTTAAACATTCCAGGATTCGTCGCGTACCGCGACATATTTTAGAAAGTCCGTCGCGATACGCGACAGAAGTTTGACCCTCGTGTTTGACCAGATTATCGCGCGTAGCGCGACAGATGGCCCTGTGGGTGTCGCGTGACGCGACGGGGTCATTTTTCCAGAAAGTTTCTAGAATTTTCATGCCTTAGCCAAAATTTTCACCCCAAATCATTCCCAACCATCCAAAACCCTTCTAAAGCTCAGAAATACATACCTGGTGACTCCAATTCATTTTTATGGCATCAAATTAATTAAAAACCTGCAAAACACATTAAAACACACCAAAAACGAAAGACGAAAAACAACGAAGAACAAAAACGAAAAATGAAAAACACACCGAAGAACACAAAGAACTACTAATTCTACAAACTCTACACTTGGGAGTTTAACCCAAGAGACTCACAAACCCGCAAACTAAAAAAAAAAATTAATCAAAAAGAAATAAATAAAATAAAATAAAACTGAAAACAAATATGCACAGATAAGACAAAGAACTAGTAAGCACAGTCGACTAAGAAGTCCCCGGCAACGGCGCCAAAAACTTGATGTCGACGGAGCTTAGCTAATAAACTAACTAAAAACACTCTAAAATAGACACAAAGTAATAAATCTAGACTCTCTAAAACCTAAGCTACCGACAGGCAAGTGTACCTATCGTATGTAGCAGAGTAAAGCAAGTCCGGATATCGAACCCACAGACTTCTACAGACTATGCTAACTAGACTCAAGGACTTATCTATACAAATTTACTTGATTTAAAAGAATTGTTTAAAGGGGGGTTTGCTAACGAAACTAAGAATAACTTAAATGGAAGAAAACTAAAACGATAGCAGACGGCGAACAAAGAAGAGAATCAGATGGACAAAACACTACCTAGGCTCGAATCCTACACATGCTCGACAAGGTTCTATCGGTAATGGAAACTATGTGATACCGGAATCTTAAAATACTAAACTCAAAGGAAACCTAGAGCACCCTCGACCCTTCTCAAGGATTATCAACTAAGAATCCTAAAATTCGTTAAGCCACCGGTTGATTGGACTTCCCTCACAGGTTATCCATTTATCTTATGAAATACCCGCTAGACAATCTACTTCACAGCGCGATCGTCTCAATACACAAGAGATAAAATCTGACAAACTATCTACCTCACGGTGCGACAATTGTAAGACACCTAAAGTGTACGAGGTAACTTGGGATTTTCTATTGGATTCAATAAACAAGGTTTTATAGACGAACTAGACCGATCTTCTCACGAAGCCTCTAACCTAGCAATCTAACAACCAAGACTTATTGACAACTCCTCACCTCACGGCTATTGACGTTGGTTGCACATCTTAATCATCTAAATCATAATAAAACACTCCTATGAATTACCTGATCACAATAATTCATCTATTAATCAAAAACACACAGTCATTGACCTAGCATGCGCCTATTATATGACAGACAATCATCAAGACCCATGAGGAGTGAAAAATCAATCAAAAGACAATCAAAGATACACATACACATCCAATATTCCAAACCAAATCTTTAAATCATGAGTTCATCACATAAACGTAATCCAAAACCGATAGAAACGAATGTCAAACATGTGTAATCATCAAAACCTAGGTAGTTCTAGAAGTTTAGCCAAGAAACATCATACGAATACAAGTCATAATCTGTTTAAAGTAAAGGAGAAACATGGAAATCGAAGAAAATAAAGAAACAAAGAAAACCGAATGAAGAACACCCGATATCTTCGATCCCAAGCCTTCAATCTTCAATCCAATGCTTTCCCAACCTTCTAAACCTCTTGGAATAGCTTTTCTTCGAGCTCCTAATCGCCCACAGCCGTTCAAAAACGTATATCCCCTCAGGGTTTTCGACTTTTTGGCTTAAAACTGATTTTCTGCGATTTTAAATCTGTGGCGTAGCGCGACAGATACACCAAAATCCGTCGCGTAGCTCGAGGGATTTCAGAGGGCATTTTTGTCTTTTCCATCTCTAGCGTAGCGCGACAGGGTTTGCTATGGTTGTCGCGTAGCGCGACAGATTTCAGAATTCAGTTTTTTTCTTCTCTTGTTTCCGGGTCCGTCCTTACCCAACCGTGAGCTCGTTTCTTTGTACTTTATCCCCGAATATGTGTGTTTATTACCTGCAAGCATCAAATTACAGAAATGTGAAGCACCAGCTTAAATCGACTCTAAAACTGAATAAAACTGTACCGAAACTTAACAAAAACAAATGGAAAAATAGATGTGTTTTAACACATCACATCCCCACACTTATCTCTTTTTCGTCCCTGAAAAAGGCTTATGCAAAAATCTGGGATCATAGCTAGGTAAAACGGTTTCCACACAATTAAACTCATAATTCAAAATTAAATGCCATGGAAAAGATTGCAAGTATTGTTATCCTACTAAACCCATACTGATTTTCCCAGTCCCTTAGTCATGGTCCATTATGTTTATGTTCTACATTTCATTTCATTAGACCCACACTTGGGAAATTTAAAATCAAATCAATCCTGGATTCTAGCTTTCAAGTCATCCTTACATGTAAACAAACAAGAAATTTCTCAAATCAGATTTTTATAATGGAAGCGGATGAAAGCGTGAGCATTTTTCTTTTATTTTTCAATCCATTGAATTTAACTTAGTGGTGTTTCAACCAGGCTGCAACCCGGCGTGTGACACATAAGTTTTTTTTTTCAACTTCTTTTATTTCATTTTTTCTTTTTACTCAGCTTATTTGGTGAAATGAAGGCGCCATAAGACTCGGATTTATTCTCATAAAAAGAGTACTTATGTGCCAAGCAAAAATCAGATTTTTAAAACTCTCATTTGTTATTATGCAAGGATTCATTTCTAACTAGAAAACAATTTCATTAATTCCAAACTCTCCAAGATGTTTCCCATGAAAATCATGCATTTAAGTAAAATTTTTACCAATCCTACGGGATGAAAACAATCAGTTGAGCCTACCTACACATCCCATGACCAAAGCATAAAACCCAAACCAACAAGTAAACTATGAATGAAACCATCAAACCTAACTTTTCTATCATTTCCCATCATGCTTTTACAACCAACTTAAACAAAGACAAGAAAGATCTAAGCCAAAGATGTAGAAACAAAATAAAAATTTTCAAAAATTTTCAAAAATTTTGACTCAAGAACTTAAATAAACTAAAATTCAAAAACTAACTACTAAAAGAAAACAAGACTAAAACAAAGTTTCCCATCCCCACACTTAAACTTTACATTGTCCCCAATGTAGAGAAAAAGGAAACCCAAAAAGAAAACTAAAAACTAAAAACTGAAAATGACTTAGCTGGTTGAATAGAAGACTGTCGAGTGCCAATCTTTCCACGTAACTCCACAATCTACAAATTTGCTCCACAGGCTACAAACATACACATAAGATCTACACAAAGACAAAGATCAAAAAAAATTCAACCCGTCCAAAACAATATAATGATATCCATGATTAAGTTCAACCACAAACCGACCTTACCAGTTAACTAAAAGTAACACAGAAAAGCACAAATGAAACAAAGAAAATTAAGAATTAATTAAAATTTGAAAAACATCAATTCAATGCAACAAAAATGAATTTAGAGAACCTTCTATGGTAGTGAACACGATGTATGAAAGGGAATTGGGGGTAAAATTTGAAAACTAGGGTTTTTAAACATTTTAAACATTCCAGGATTCGTCGCGTACCGCGACATATTTTAGAAAGTCCGTCGCGATACGCGACAGAAGTTTGACCCTCGTGTTTGACCAGATTATCGCGCGTAGCGCGACAGATGGCCCTGTGGGTGTCGCGTGACGCGACGGGGTCATTTTTCCAGAAAGTTTCTAGAATTTTCATGCCTTAGCCAAAATTTTCACCCCAAATCATTCCCAACCATCCAAAACCCTTCTAAAGCTCAGAAATACATACCTGGTGACTCCAATTCATTTTTATGGCATCAAATTAATTAAAAACCTGCAAAACACATTAAAACACACCAAAAACGAAAGACGAAAAAAACGAAGAACAAAAACGAAAAATGAAAAACACACCGAAGAACACAAAGAACTACTAATTCTACAAACTCTACACTTGGGAGTTTAACCCAAGAGACTCACAAACCCGCAAACTAAAAAAAAAAATTAATCAAAAAGAAATAAATAAAATAAAATAAAACTGAAAACAAATATGCACAGATAAGACAAAGAACTAGTAAGCACAGTCGACTAAGAAGTCCCCGGCAACGGCGCCAAAAACTTGATGTCGACGGAGCTTAGCTAATAAACTAACTAAAAACACTCTAAAATAGACACAAAGTAATAAATCTAGACTCTCTAAAACCTAAGCTACCGACAGGCAAGTGTACCTATCGTATGTAGCAGAGTAAAGCAAGTCCGGATATCGAACCCACAGACTTCTACAGACTATGCTAACTAGACTCAAGGACTTATCTATACAAATTTACTTGATTTAAAAGAATTGTTTAAAGGGGGGTTTGCTAACGAAACTAAGAATAACTTAAATGGAGAGAAAACTAAAACGATAGCAGACGGCGAACAAAGAAGAGAATCAGATGGACAAAACACTACCTAGGCTCGAATCCTACACATGCTCGACAAGGTTCTATCGGTAATGGAAACTATGTGTGATACCGGAATCTTAAAATACTAAACTCAAAGGAAACCTAGAGCACCCTCGACCCTTCTCAAGGATTATCAACTAAGAATCCTAAAATTCGTTAAGCCACCGGTTGATTGGACTTCCCTCACAGGTTATCCATTTATCTTATGAAATACCCGCTAGACAATCTACTTCACAGCGCGATCGTCTCAATACACAAGAGATAAAATCTGACAAACTATCTACCTCACGGTGCGACAATTGTAAGACACCTAAAGTGTACGAGGTAACTTGGGATTTTCTATTGGATTCAATAAACAAGGTTTTATAGACGAACTAGACCGATCTTCTCACGAAGCCTCTAACCTAGCAATCTAACAACCAAGACTTATTGACAACTCCTCACCTCACGGCTATTGACGTTGGTTGCACATCTTAATCATCTAAATCATAATAAAACACTCCTATGAATTACCTGATCACAATAATTCATCTATTAATCAAAAACACAGTCATTGACCTAGCATGCGCCTATTATATGACAGACAATCATCAAGACCCATGAGGAGTGAAAAATCAATCAAAAGACAATCAAAGATACACATACACATCCAATATTCCAAACCAAATCTTTAAATCATGAGTTCATCACATAAACGTAATCCAAAACCGATAGAAACGAATGTCAAACATGTGTAATCATCAAAACCTAGGTAGTTCTAGAAGTTTAGCCAAGAAACATCATACGAATACAAGTCATAATCTGTTTAAAGTAAAGGAGAAACATGGAAATCGAAGAAAATAAAGAAACAAAGAAAACCGAATGAAGAACACCCGATATCTTCGATCCCAAGCCTTCAATCTTCAATCCAATGCTTTCCCAACCTTCTAAACCTCTTGGAATAGCTTTTCTTCGAGCTCCTAATCGCCCACAGCCGTTCAAAAACGTATATCCCCTCAGGGTTTTCGACTTTTGGCTTAAAACTGATTTTCTGCGATTTTAAATCTGTGGCGTAGCGCGACAGATACACCAAAATCCGTCGCGTAGCTCGAGGGATTTCAGAGGGCATTTTTGTCTTTTCCATCTCTAGCGTAGCGCGACAGGGTTTGCTATGGTTGTCGCGTAGCGCGACAGATTTCAGAATTCAGTTTTTTTCTTCTCTTGTTTCCGGGTCCGTCCTTACCCAACCGTGAGCTCGTTTCTTTGTACTTTATCCCCGAATATGTGTGTTTATTACCTGCAAGCATCAAATTACAGAAATGTGAAGCACCAGCTTAAATCGACTCTAAAACTGAATAAAACTGTACCGAAACTTAACAAAAACAAATGGAAAAATAGATGTGTTTTACAACACATCATTCCTCTATCAACTGATTCTTGTTGTGCCTGAATAATCTTGTCACGTAGGCTTGTCTGCACAGTTATTCCCATTGCTCTGACGCGCAAGGGTTTGACCCGTTCCTTCCGGCTCAAGGCATCAGTTACAACGTTTGCCTTACCCTGATGGTACTTGATTACACAGTCGTAATCATTCAGAAGTTCAACCCAACGACGCTGTCGCATGTTAAGCTCCTTCTGATCAAAGATATGCTGCAGACTCTTGTGATCAGTAAATATGGTACACTTGGTGCCATATAAGTAATGTCTCCAGATCTTCAATGTGAATACCACTGCCCCCAGTTTTAGATCAAGAGTAGTGTAGTTCTTCTCATGAATCTTTAACTGTCTTGAAGCATACGCGATAACTTTGTCCCGTTGCATTAGGACGCAACCCAGTCCCTGACGGGAGGCATCGTAATACACTACAAAGTCATCACATCCTTCCGGGAGAGATAAGATCGGAGCATCACATAGCTTCTGCGTCAGTGTCTGAAAAGCATCTTCTTATTTCTACTCCCAAACAAACGGTTCACTTTTCTGAGTTAACTTGGTGAGAGGCAGAGTTATCTTAGAAAAGTTTGAGATAAACCTTCTATAATAAGCTGGCAGTCCCAGAAAAGACCGTATCTCTGTCGGTGTCTTCGGAGTATCCCAGTTCTTAATAGCTTCGATCTTGGCAGGATCTACATGTATTCCCTCGTTGTTGACTACATGACCCAGAAATTGAACTTCTCTTAGCCAAAATTCACACTTAGAGAATTTGGCATAAAGTTTCTCTTCTTTCAACAGCTCCAAGATCTTTCTGAGATGTTTCTCGTGTTCTGCTTTGCTCTTGGAATAAATCAATATGTCATCGATAAAGACAATGACAAAATGATCCAGGTACGGCTTGCACAACCGGTTCATGAGGTCCATGAAAACTGCTGGTGCATTCGTCAATCTGAAAGGCATCACCATAAATTCGTAATGCCCGTATCTGGTTCGGAACGCCGTCTTCGGTATGTCCTCGCCTTGAACTTTGAGCTGATGATATCCAGACCGCAAATCAATATTTGAGAAGTAATGTGCTCCTTGCAACTGATCAAACAAATCATCAATCCTCGGCAATGAGTACCGATTCTTGATAGTCAGCTTGTTCAGTTCTCGGTAGTCTATGCACATTCGGAATGATCCATCTTTATTCTTCACGAACAAAACCGGAGCTCCCCAGGGTGAGTAGCTCGGTCTGATGAAATCCTTGTCAGGTAGCTCATGTAGTTGGTTTGACAATTCCTACATCTCTGAAGGTGCTAACATGTAAGGAGATTTAGCAACAGGAGTTGCTCCAGGAACTAAGTCAATACGAAACTCTACCGGTCGCGTAGGTGGCAAACTTGGTAGGTCTTCAGGAAATAATTCTGGATATTTTTTCACGACTAGTACGTCTTGAATCTTTTTCTTGTTCTTCTCTTTTTCCACCACATGAGCCAGGAAAGCTATGCACTGCTTCTGTAAACACTTACGCGCCTTGATGCAAGAGATGATTTTGACACTTCGTTTTGCTTGATCCCCACTAACTTCCAACACACGATCATCCGGCAACGGAATTCGAAGGAGCTTTTCAGAACAGATGACTTCCACTTGATTAGAAGAAAGCCAATCCATTCCAACGATAATGTCGAAACTACCCAACTCCATCGGTATCAAATCGATGATGAATGTATGACCATTAAGTGTCAATGGGCAATTCCTGTAGACTGTACTGACTGTGATTTGTTTCCCATTAGCTACTTCTATGATGTAAGGGGATTCTAACTGTTCCTTTATAGAATCTAGTTGGCATGCAAATTCAGTAGAGATAAAACTCTGGTCTGCATCAGTGTCAAATAGAACAGATGCATAAAAGTCATGTAAGAGAAATGTACCAGTGACCACGCTCGGGTCTTGGCATGCAGTTAGAGCTCCTATAGCAAAAGCTTTTCCACGGGGTGCTGGAACTGCCTGTTGTGCCTTCTTCGGGCAGTTCTTTGCAAAGTGGCCCTGTTCGCCACAGTTATAGCATCCACCATTGTTCTGGTTGTTGGGTGGAGAGAGAGCTAAAGCAGCATTGTTGACTGCTTGGTTGGGTGTCATCCTGCAATTCTAGACCCAATGTCCCTTTCTTCCACATCCCATGGAATGACGGCAGGGATTGTTTGCTGCATGATGATACTGGCACTGTTAACAGATGGGCCAGTATACGGCCTTGTTACACACAGGGTGTGGGCCAGTATACGGCTTCTTGTGCACATCCTGCGGTGCCATGGCTACTTGATTGAGTGGGGTAGCCATAGTGTAGTTCTTTATAGTCTTCTGCTTCTTCTTCGGGTGTTGGTGATGATAGGGTTTCTTAGAAGACTCTTCTCTTTGCTTGCCAGTGTTAGCCTCTTTCTTCAAAGTTCCAGAGGCGATCATCAAATCAGTGAGTTTCCCAGCCAAACTCACAGCAGACTCCAAGGTAACAGGGTTTGTTGCAACAACAAAACCCAGAATGCAGGCGGGAAGTCCACCTACATACCTGTCTATCCTCTTTTCCAGGGTTGGTACCATGTCTAGCCCCAAGGCTACCAACTCATGATAGCGGGTAGTATACCCCAGATGATCAGCTCCTTTCATCACATGATTGGACAGTTCGACCTCCAGTCTTTGGAGTTCGTTCTTGGGGCAGAATTCATTTCTCAACAATGTCTTGAACTCTTCCCATGGCATCGCCATCGCTTCTTCTCTTCCTCGAGCTTTGACCTGTGAGTTCCACCAAGTTAAAGCCCGCTTGTTGAATGATCCAGCGGAGTAGCGAACCTTGTGGTGTTCTTGACAACTGCTAATGTCCAGGGTAGTCTCCATCTTTTCAATCCATTGGATTAAACCAACGGATCCTTCAGTACCGCTAAAGCTGGGCGGCTTACATTCCATAAAAGATTTGTAGGAGTAGTGTGATGCATTGCCAGTGTTCCCACTGGCTTCCCCTGATGAGTGTCCGATGTTGTTACTGTCGTTCCGGATACGGTTGAGCATATCAGGTATCACTTCCTTCAGCTGGTTAGTCAACTGACTGCTCAGTAGAGTTGACAAAGCAACACTAGCAGGATCTAGTATCTGAGTCGCGTTCGGGTTTGGAGGTGGATTGTGTGGGGGAGGTGGAGGAGGTGAGTCAGCTGGTGATGGTGTTGACGAATGTGGAGCTGAATCTTGTGGTGGTGGTAACAGCGGAGGTTGTCTTCTTGGCGGCATTCTGATCATAACCAATAAAATTATCGGTTAGTGCAATGATCGAATGTAGAAGACACAATGCAATTAAAGACTTAAGTCATGTGTTCTCTACATGCAGGGTCCCTAGGTTATAGTCTAGGCCAAACCGTTTAAATAAGTGACCTATATTTCTCTATAACCATGGCTCTGATACCAATCTGTCACCCTCCGAGCAGGCGGGATAGATCGAATTCCCCGTCGGGCTGAAGGTTCCCCGGGCGCGATATCGGGAATGATAATAGGAATGATCAGATTGTTTACATTGCACATGATATATAAATGAGAAACTGCTAAATGAAAATAGAATTACAAAGTTAAATTACATCATTTAGTTCAGAATTTAACAATGTAAATCTAATATCAACATCACAAATTTTCTATCTTGTATCTGCACAAGATATACAAAATAAATTGTAGAATGATGTCCAAAAGTATGCAGGTCCAAAATGTTAGGTCCTCAAACTGGTATCCTAGTCCAAAAGCATTAACTTCTAAATTGACATGTTCGTCACCTGAGAAGTCATGCAAAAAGATCAAGTCAACACATGGTTGGTGAGTTCATGTAGTTTTATAAAAATGAATTTGAATAACCTTCTGAATGACAACCTTAGCCTCACCATTAACCACCTATACCATCCAGTTCAATATGCTTATATATTGGGCATATGTAGGGTCGAACTTACTGCTCGCCCAGCCATCGTCCCACCACATACCGAACTACATGATATATTGTTCCTGGCGATAATTAAGCGTTTCATCCCTTAACTTTGATTCCATCACAATTGATTCCATAGCATTTGATTACCCTGAAAATGTTTACCTTGATCCCTCGAAATGACAACCTTAACCTCACCAACGACCACCTAGACTATTCAATCAAGTATGCTTATATATAGGGCATATGTAAGGGACAAGCCCCAGCCACCGTCCCACCACATACCGGAATGCTTAGCATATTGTTGTTAATGATAATTAAGCGTTTCATTTTCATTCACCTTCGTTTTAGATTTTGATTTCCACAAATAGAATCACCTCTGATCGTTTGAGTTCACCATATATTCATGATTACCCCAAAGCACTTGTAGAAATATTATATTAAATGTTTAATTAAATTAATAATTAAGCATTTAAATACAACGAAGACATGATGATTGGGCCTTATTTGACTCAATCAATTAGACTTATTGTTGGTGGTTGTCCAAGTTGTACCGTCTCACACGTGGCCCATATCAGGCATGACCCAAAATGAGTCTATCTTTATGCGTCGGGACTTTCATGATTTGCCCATATCAGCTTGACCCTCTAGCCTACTGTACATGTCGGGACTTTAGGATATCCTTTGATTCTTGATTCTCTTGATTTCTTGATTTCGTTTGATAGTTTTAGTTATGCCCATATAGCTTGACTACAAGAGTCTACTATTGTGCCGGGACTTTCCGTGTGTTACACGTGGTCTTGATTTACATACAACTAACAATCCACCTTAACTTAAGCATTAATCATTTCATTAGATCTTAATGATTTCGTTTTTTCAATGATTCACACACGGTTATGATTTTCCTTGATTTCTGATCTTTAGACTTCCATGATTTCCACAATGATTATAGATTCTTGATTAGGATCCTTAGCTTTACTGATCACACGCTGGATTAGGTTCCATTGAGTTTGATCTTTAGCTTTAGTTCTTTTGATTCCACTTTAAGTTTAGATTCTTGAATTTGAATTCGATGGACTAAGGGTTTGTTTTAGAGTTTGAGAATTATGGTATTACTCGTAAGAGTAATTAATTAATTCATCAGTTAATTCTGCATACAGGAGTCTAGGAGTATGAACAAGTATATATAAAGCATACAATAAGTAAAAGCATTTGCGTAAAACATATTTAAATAAAAAGGTTTACGCATGCTTCTCAGCCCCGCGTTTAAAAACAAAAATGTTTAGAAAAGGGGCAATGAACTCACATGTGTTGCTCTGTATTGAATTACCACAAAATGCGCGCTCATTGTTGTAGACTATGTTTCTTCGATTCATGAGTTGTTTTAAAAGAATTCGCATACGATAAGTATTTATAATAGATGCATCCAGGGTTTGGTCTCGGTGTGCAACTAAGTGTCTTATGTGCTAATGTGTTTCTAAGATTTTATCTAACTAGTTTAATTCATTATCCATTCGTAACCCTTATCCCACGATTAATCCTTATAAGTCATTAATTAGAACATTCTTAAATCAATTCATTTTAAGTTGAATATTTATTTAGAAAATCATTTAATTAATTTTAACAAAGTTTACAATTTAATTTCTTTTATTAGAAACATAATTAATTTAAATGAAAGTATATTTAACACATGATGGGCTTAGGCTAATTCTCTATAATTACCCTTGGCCCATTAATCTTTCTTGCTTGTTATATGAATCCTTGGTCTCTTCCTTGCATAACCTATTCCAGGTGATTCAATGAACCACCCAAATTAGTTATGTGTTCTTATAACCCGTCTAAGTATTAGGAGTTATTCGTGAGAATAACACCATCACATTAGGCTTAGGGTCTTTGTTTCTCAATAGATTTCCAATGTGTTAATCCCAAAAGACGATGACATTTATGTATAGTTATAACGTGATTTATGAAAACTCCCTTTAGTACAACAATACTATGGATTTCAATAGATAGCCCATGTAATTTAACCCATCTCAATTGAAATGACTACCTTAGTCATTTAAAAGAAATTTAGTTCACCCAAAGTTGGTTGCACACAATGAAACCCTAATATATCCCCATGCACACACACACACCATGCATGCTTGTAATGTGTGAGTGTGCAAGTGTCTATACTTCCCATATATGCCCCATGGCTTAGTAACCCTCTTCGATTAACAACCCCATGGTCTCGGTTTGTTTCGTCCGAATGGTTTAAGGTCTCAGCCGAATGGGGCTTGAACCGAAAGAAAGGTGGCCGCATGAGACTTACTCTACCGAATAGGTGTGGTCTGCTATCATGTTGGCCAAAAGGAAGTTGCCGACCGAATGTGCTGGGCCGAAGGAGGGCAGAGGGAATGAGCCCAGGCCGAAGGAGTTGGGCCGATCGAATGATCATTGGGCCGACCGAATCAAGATTGCGCCGAAAGAGTTGGTTGGCCGAGCGAAGGAGGAAGATGCTTCGGCTTGGTCTATTCGGCCGAATGAGGAAAGTGGCTCATTCGATGAGCTGGTCTCGGCCATTCGGCTTGTTCAACCTCCACTCCGATGGCAGCCCTATTTTTCGATCTAGTGACTACCCCAAGGCGTGCAACAAGTCTCTAACTCACCTAAGAGGGTTTTTGTGGTGTTTTCCTACAATTGTGGGGGGTTTAGAACCGATTTTCCTTAGGTTCGAACCTAGGGTTTAGAAAACCGCGACTAAGAACTCGATTTTACCTCAAAATGGATGATTCAAGGCTCAGATCCTCTGTACTTTCGTGATCTACGTGATGTGGTGGTTGTTTAGACACCAAAATCTCTCAATTTCGTGAAGATTTGAGAGAGTTATGGCTATGGTTTCTAGAGAGAGAAAGAAGAGAGAGGGCTCTGAATTTGGGGTGAAAATTCTTGTAGGTGGGGGAAGATGATGGCATTAATTGCCATCATAAATGGTCTTAGAATACCCGATTATGTTCGGGTCCGTTCGGATTCGCGTAAAACGTCGTAAAATTATTTTAGGTGGTAATTCCTAGTAAATTAACTAAATACCTTCCATTTATTTTAAATTTTCAGAAATATTTATTTTTCTGTTTAAAATCGAATCGTACAATTGTCGCGCATATTTGTTCGAATCGTCACCCGTACAAATACGACGATAACTATACTTTTCAATATGGTTTTCTAATTATTGGATATCATTCAGAATGTTAAACTTTCAGATATACTCGTACAGATCGTCACCTATACGAATAATCCGTCATTTTAACATTCACGTAACGATATCCGTTGTTGTTTTGTTCTGTAAAGTCTCACTTACGATTATACGTAATAAGATCCTAACAAATAATCACATGATGGTTCTGTATTGCCTGATAATCATCTGACTGATGAACCATGTTTCTGAGTTTCGTTTCCTGAAATGATTCTGAATTTGCTCTTTGATAACATGAAATGACGATGATACATGATATGAATCTGACATAAAATGAAATACGTATAGTTTGTACCTGATTACTGTTCATGTTACTGTTGAGATTACTATTCCGGTAACGGTTCCGGCACTGATGTTACATTTGGTGTATAACTATAATGTAATTTTGGTTGTTGAATGTTTAAATAACATCAAATATTTTGTAAAGTTTTTGTAAAGTGGGGTGTTCAAGGTGTCTAGTTCACTTGTTTGTTTGAAAAATCTGGGACCTAAATTGAATAGTTGTTTTAAAACACGTGTCATGCTTGTGTGGGTTTTGGGGCTTACAATATAGGGAGAGGATCAAATGTTATCCCATGTTTATATAGGGAAATGATCAAATGTTAATCCATGTTTATTACGTTAACCGAATAAATACATATTATTAATTTGTGGCCCACATTAAAGTAAATTTAAAAGTGTATGTTTTTTTTTCTTTTTTAATTAATGTAGGGTCCACTTATATTAATAAAAAAAAGAAGAAAAAACATAAATCTTTAGATTTAGTTTAATGTGAGCCTCAAAGTAATAATAAGATATAGTTATTCGGTTAACGCAATAAGAAATGGTTAAAATTCGAACCATATCATATATATATATATATGTGTGTGTGTGTGTGTGTGTGGAGAGGTTAAAAAAATAACCCTTATCTTTTGCTACAACCAATTAACTATCATTCAATAGTTATTTTAAAAAGTAATTGCATAAGATCGTGCCACGTGTCATTTTTTTTAATATGGAGGGCATTTAGAACATTTTATAACCACTCAAAAGGCTACAATTAATATGGTGGTGACAAGTGTCACCATCTAATATATTTTAAAAAATTTAATTTTTTATATAAAGTTTACACCCTCATTTTTTAAACATTAATAACTTTTTATACTATATTATTTTTTTAAAAAAATTACACCATTATACTCGTCTCATTTTCCTCTTTAATTCCATTATAGTATCGACTAGTTTTTTTTTATTTTTTTAGATGCTCCATATTTAGATCATTGTAACTATGGGTGTGCCGGTTTGGTTCAGTTCAATTTTTTGCAGAAACTGAAATCGAAACTGACATAATCGGTTTTTAGTTATTATGAACCATTCGGTTCGGTTTTTAGAATATGAAAAACCGAAACCAAACTGTAAAATTCGGTTTCGGTTTTTTTCGGTTAACTTGGTTCAGGTCCGGTTTTTTTGGTTAATTTGGTTTCGGTTCGTTTTTTTTTGCTTTTTGTTCATCCCTAATTGCAACGAGCCTAAATATAACAAATTAATTTGAATTTTTTCTAACAATGGTAGATTACATCACTGTAATTATCATTGTTAGAGAAACTTCAAAATAATGTGTTATATTACATCACTGTAATTTATTGTTGTTAGAAAAAAATTCAAAACAATGTTTTATATTTTGTCATTGTAAATTACTTCATTTTGTGTTACATTACTTTAATTTACCATTGTTACAAAGAAAAAATTTGAAATAATGTATTATGTTTATGTTCGTTACATCAATGCAAAACGAGATAATTGGAAAAGAATATTAAAAAACTAGTATAGATTAAATGGAATTAAAAAGAAAATTTACATCACTATAAATAATAAGTTACATCTCTGTAAATAATATGTTAAATCACTATAAATTACATCAACGTTAACTACATTACTGAAATTTACCATTGTTAGAAAAAATTTCAAATTAATTTGTTATCTTTAAGCTCGTTACAATGATGTAAATACATGACATAATAAAAAATAAAAAAAATTAGTTAAGATTATAACGAAATTAAAGAAAAAAATGAGACGAGTATAATTGTGCAATTTTTTTTAAAAAAATAATACAGTGTAAAAAAGTTATGAATGTTTAAAAAAAGAGGGGTAAACTTTATATAAAAGAGATTTATTAAAATATATTAGATTTGTGACACTTGTCATCACCATTTTAATTCTAGCATTTTGAGTGGTAACAAAATGTCGTAAATGTCCTTCCATATTAAAAAAATAATAATGACACGTATCGCGATTCTATGCACTTATTTTTTAAATTAATCATTGGATGATAGTTATTTGGTTGTAGCAAATTTAATGGGTTATTAAAAATTACATCCCCTATATATATACAGGGAAAGACAAAAAAAATAACCCTCTTTTTTCGTTACAACTACATAACTCATTTCAGCCAATAACAAAGTTACACATAAGCTTTATATTAAAATATTAAAAAGAGCATGATAGTTATTTTACTTGTTTAAGTTTACCCCCTCTATTTGAAACATTAATAACTTTTTTATAATATATTATTTTTAAAAAAAATTGCATCATTATATTCGTCTGATTTTTCTCTTTAATTCCGTTATAGTTTCGACTATTTTTTTAAAATTTTTTTAGATGCCCTATATTTATATCATTGTAACGAATTACATGCCCTATATTTACATTTATTTACAGTGATGTAACTTATTTTTTACATTATTTACAGTGATGTAACACTTTAATTTACCGTTGCTAGAAAAAAAATAAAAATAATTTGTTATATTTATGTTCGTTATATCGATGTAAAGTGAGATATTTGAAAAAAAATTTAAATAACTAGTCTAAATTAAAACGGTATCAAAGAAAAAATTACATCACTGTAAATAATAAGTTACATCTCTGTAAATAATGTGCTACATCACTGTAAATTACATCAATGTAAATTACATCACTGTAATTTACCATTGTTAAAAAATTTTTCAAATAAGTTTGTTATCTTTAACCTCGTTACAATGATGTAAATATAGGGCATCTAAAAAAAGAAAAAAATAGTCGAGACTATAACGAAATTAAAGAGAAAAATGAGACGAATATAATGGTGCAATTTTTTTTAAAAAAAATAATATATTAGAAAAAAATTTATTAATGTTTAAAAAAGAGGGGGGTAAATTTATATTAAAAACTAGAAAGAGAATTAGATAATTCATTTTACAATAATACTTTTTTCTCATTCAAACCAAATATAATATATTTTTTTATTGTGAAACTAATATTAGCCATTGGATCTAAAATTAGATTCAATTAGATTGAGTTAATAGGTTGTAACAAAAGTTATGGGTTATTAAAAATTATATCCTCATACACACACACACACACACACACACACACACATATATATATATATATATATCTAGGGCAAGGTGTAAAAAATAACCCTCATCTTTTGCTACAACTACATAACCCATTTCAACCAATCATAAACTTACACATAAGCATTTCATTAAAATATTAAAAAGGGCATCATAGTCATTTTACCCCTTATAAGTTTCCCCCCCCCCTCTTTTTTAAATATTAATAACTTTTTT
Source organism: Mikania micrantha (assembly GCA_009363875.1). NCBI lineage: Eukaryota > Viridiplantae > Streptophyta > Magnoliopsida > Asterales > Asteraceae > Mikania > Mikania micrantha. The sequence goes on along the minus strand of CM018682.1, from coordinate 69,492,580 downwards.
ATAATATATTATTTTTTTAAAAAAATGCACCATTATATTCGTCTCATTTTTCTCTTTAATTCCGTTATAGTCTCGACTAATTTTTTTTACTTTTTTAAATGCCCTATATTTACATCATTGTAACGAGCTTAAATATAACAAATTTATTTGAAATTTTTTTAAAAATGATAAATTACAGTGATGTAATTTACATTGACGTAATTTATCGTGATATAATTTATATTGACGTAAAATTCGGTTTCGGTTTTTTTCGGTGAATTTGGTTTAAATTACAGTGATGTAATTTATATTGACAACAAATTAGTTTAAATTTTTTTCGAACAATGATAAATTACATCACTATAATTATCATTGTGAGGGAAAAAAATCAAAATAATGTGTTCTATTACATCACTGTAATTTATCATTGTAATTATCATTGTTAGAGAAAATAAAATAAAATAATGTGTTACATCACCGTTAATTATGTCATTGTAAATTAATTTATTTTGTGTTACATTACTTCATTTTTTGTTACATTACTGTAATTTATCATTGTTAGAAAAAATTTCTAATTAATTTGCTATCTTTAAGCTCATTACAATGATGTAAATACATGACATCAAAAATAAATTAATTATGTCATTGTAAATTAATTTATTTTGTGTTACATTACTTCATTTTTTGTTACATTACTGTAATTTATCATTGTTAGAAAAAATTTCTAATTAATTTGTTATCTTTAAGCTCGTTACAATGATGTAAATACATGACATAAAAAAAAACTAGTCGAGACTATAACGAAATTAAAGAGAAAAATGAGATGAGTATATTGGTGCAATTTTTTTAAAAAAATAATATAGTATAAAAAAGTTATGAATGTTTAAAAAAACGGGGTAAACTTTACTTAAAAACAAATATCTAAAATGCCCTTTATATTAAAAAAAAAGAATCTAACACGTGTCACGATCCTATACACTTACCTTTTTAAAGTAACCATTGGATGATGGTTATGTAGTTGTAGCAAAAGATAAGGGTTATCAAAAATTCCATCCAATATATATATAGGGGATGGAATTTTTAATAATCCTCATCCCCTATATATATATAGGGGAGGGTTCCCCTAAAAAGTCTATTTTGCCTAAGAAGGCTAAGAAGGATTTTAAAAACGCGAAAACCGACTCAAAGAAACCCCGATTGAACTCATTTTTGCGTCATTGGAACCGGCTTGTCGAACCCTAAAACCCAAACCCTAAATCATAAACAATAAACCCTAATACTAAAACCGAAACTTTAAAAACAAATCTTTAACATAAAGATACAACTTAAAAGCTAAAACCAAGCCCTAAAACCTAAAATCTAAATCTAGATGTTAAAACGAAAACTTAAAATCTAATATTGTAGGGTTCGATGAAACGGTTCCAATGCCATCGAAATGAGTTCAATCGGAGTTCGTTTGGGTCGGTTTTAAAGTTTTTAAAAATCCTTCTTAGCCTTCTTAGGCAAAAAAGACTTTTTATTTGATCCTTACCCTATATATATATATAGGGGACGAAATTTTTAATAACTCTCATCTTTTGCTACAAACCATTAACCATCATCCAATAGTTACTTGAAAAAGGTAAGTGTGTAGGATCGTGCCACATGTCAATTCCTTTGTCTTTAGTATGAAGGTCATTTAGGACATTTGTTATTTATGTAAAGTGTACCCCTTTTTTTTTAAACATTCATAACTTTTTTATACTATATTATTTTTTTAAAAAAATTGCACCATTATACTCGTCTAATTTTTTCTTTAATTTCGTTATAGTCTCGACTAATTTTATTTTTTATTTTTTTGATGTCATTTATTTACATCATTGTAACGAGCTTAACGATAACAAATTAATTAGAAATTTTTTGTAACAATGGTAAATTACAGTAATGTAACTCAAAATGAAGTAATTTACAATGACATAATTACAATGACATAATTAACGGTGACGTAACACATTATTTACAGTGATGTAATTTTTTCTTTAATTCCCGTTATAATGTTGACTAGCTTTTTATTTTTTTTTTCTCATTGTCCATTATTAATCATCGATATAACGAGCATAAATATAACACATTATTTTGAATTTTTTCTAACAATGATAAATTACAGTGATGTAATATAACACATTATTTTATTTTTTCTCTAACAATGATAATTACAATGATAAATTACAATGATATAATATAACACATTATTTTGATTTTTTTCTCTAACAATGACGATTATAGTGATGTAATTTATCATTGTTCGAAAAAACTTCAAACTAATTTGTTGTATTTAGGCTCGTTACAAATTAGGGATGAGCAAAAAGCCAAAAAAAAACCGAACCGAAACCGAATTAACCGAAAAAACCGAACCGGAACCAAATTAACCGAAAAAATCGAAACCGAATTTTACGTCAATGTAAATTACATCACGATAAATTACGTCAATGTAAATTACATCACTGTAATTTATCATTTTTAAAAAAATTTCAAATAAATTTGTTATAGCTCGTTACAATGATGTAAATATAGAGCATCTAAAAAAAGTAAAAAAATTAGTCGAGACTATAACGGAATTAAAGAGAAAAATGAGACGAATATAATGGTGCAACTTTTTTTAAAAATAATATATTATAAAAAAGTTATTAATGTTAAAAAAAAGGGGGGAGAAAACTTATAAATGTAAAATGACTATGATGCCCTTTTTAATATTTTAATGAAATGTTTATGTGTATGATTATGATTGGTTGAAATGTGTTATGTAGTTGTAGCAAAAGATGAGGGTTATGGTGGGGTTATAGTAAAAAGGCTTAGATTGGTGAAAAGTGTGAGAAGGATTGTGGGCTATTAAATATATAATTTAATTGTTAAGATCAAAGTTGTATTAAAAAAGTTAGTGGAAGGCTTTTTTAGTCATAGACACTTTTTTGACTTTTTATCGTTTTTCACTCATTTTTTTAAACGGTCATAACTTTTACATACAATATTATTTTTTTAAAAAAATTACACCATAAAATCGAGCATTTTTTATCTTGAAAACGAGTATAATATTGTTATATAAAAAATTAAAAAAAAAACGGTTTCCTCTACCTTTTATATTTGTAATGCGTCATTTTGTCTAATTGTCTATTATTGTGTCTTTTTGTTTGTGAGTGTTTTTTTTGTCGTCGTAGTGTCTAACTATTTTTTTTGTAAATTCATGAGCTTTAAAAATAATATTGGTGAAACAATAAAATCACGTACTTTTTATATGTAAATCATAATGATAAAACAAAACAAATTCATTTAATACAACAATGTGTTTATTACACAATGACCTGAACGTAAAACACAATGACACGTAAATTACACAATGACCTTAACATAAAACAAAATAATGACTATTACACTATGATGCTATATTGCACAATCATCTAAAGATAAAATACAATGATGAATATATTACACAATGACCTGAACATAACACACAATGTGTATATTACACAATGACCTTAACGTAAAACAAAATAATGACTATTACATAATGCCCTGAACGTAACACAATGATGCTATATTACACAATCATTTGAAGATAAAAAACAATGATGAATATATTACACAATGACCTGAACATAACACACAATGATGATTATATTACACAATGTTCTGACGATAAAACATAATGATGAATATATTACACAATGACATAAACATTTATACAATGACGAAAATGTATTTTTCAAAAAATGAAAACAATTTATGTTTTTTAAAATTATAAGTTTTTATAAACATAATGGTAAAATAACACAATTATGTACTTTTAATACATATAATTACAAAATAACACAATATGATATAAAAAATAAAACAAAATAATAAAAATATTAAACACAATGACATGAAGCATTAAACACAATAACTTGAAGCATTAAACACAATGACCAAAATACACTTTTTATAAAATTAGAGTAATACCACTTGTCAAATCTACAATCCTTCTCACCAATATCACCTTTTTTACTTAAACATAATCATATATATATATATCTATATATATATATATATATTGTGTTAAACATACTTAATATGATAAATTTATTATGACCAAATATCAACCATTAAAACTTTATAAGAAAATATGTAAATATAATTATTTTAAAGTTTAAAGAATTTAACATTTTATATGGATAAAAACAAATCAAAATTCTTTCAAAATAAATAAAATATAAAATTCACAAACTTAAAAGATGTTTTGTTATTTAAAGTGTTACAAAATTAAGATAAAGTGATTTATTTATTAGAACTTATATGAAGATATATACTACCATTTGTTAAACTTATTTTTTTAAACTATTAATATTTTAAAACAATATATATACCTTGGATACAAACATATTATATTATATACTAGATTATTACCCTGTGTATTACACGGATTGAATATAAAATATTAAATAATTAGTAATAAAAATTTAAAAATTATAAAATATTTTGTTATAAATTAATTAAATTACATATTAATGAGTATTTTTACTAATAAAATAATAATTAAAATTTTCAATAACTAATGAAATAATACGTGACCTACTTGTTTTGTAATAATAAAGATTATTAAACTAATTGATGTTAAAAATTAATTAATTTTCTATCAAAACCTAATTGTTACAAATCAAAAAGATAATGTACAATTTGTGTAATTATTAAAATTTGATTACTTAATTTGACATATCATTGAATATAAATAACAAAAGTTTAATTTTTCCTAACATTTTAACAACTTTTGGTTTAAAATAATTAGTTTTTAAGCATTTCTTTTTAAGAAACATCGTTTGTTTATAAAAATTCTATTATTTGAAAACTATTATTTATAGTTTATTTTGTTTTTTTTAAATATTAAACTTTTATTTTCTAAAAATATAAAGTCAAAATATTTTTCTCACTTTAAAAAAATAATTTTTAGAAAATTTCATACTTTATAAAGTTTTTTAAGTGTGATTTTTAATAAAAGTATTTGATTTTTAATGTATTTAAAACTATTTTCTTGCATAAAAAAGACATAATATTATTATACATTAATATTATAAGTATTCAATAGGAGAGAGTGTGATTCATTAATAGGATAGATAATTTAATAAATTGATATAAAAATGACAAGTGGCAACATAAGCATAAGAATTTGACAAGTGTTAAAAATTATTTTTGTTTATTAAAATAGAAAGATATATCTCATTTAGCAATGTCGGTGATAAATAGGTATTTAATTAACTTTATATATATACAAACTAATTTGAGATTCTAACAACTAGGTAGTGATAGCTTGGAGGTAGAACTCACACCTCTTTATTCAAGCCAACCATGGTTCGACTCCAAGTTGGCCTATCTTTTTTTTTCCTTGCGTTTTCATCTTTTGCTTCTCAACCTAAGCTCAAATCATGCTATCTCATCGTGTTTTTTTTTCTTGTACATATATAAAATTGTACAAGATTCTAACAACTAATTTGAGATAGCATGATATGCAAGTATACAACTCAACCTAAGCTCAAATCATGCTATCTCATAGTGTTTTTTTTCTTGTATTTTAACCTCCTCAATTTCTAACAACTTAACAAATCCACTTATAAACCCCTCAAGTTTTCAACATCTTATTTTCTCCTCTTATACTTTCTTACCATAACTTATGTGAAAATAAATTTGAGTTAATATACGTCTGGATGTAAACATATTCAGATTCTAGTCGAGTCAAGTAAAATATAGCATATATTTGTGGTTAATTTTTATGTACATGCAAGTTTGTTTATGTTTTCACATAAATTTGTTCGAAAACGAATCAGGTCAAATATAATACGGAATGATTCGACGTTATAAATTCGAATTGGTATATGTTTCGACATGAACTTTGTTCGGATCGACTGGGGTTGATAATAATCAATACTTATTCCTTTACTAAATACAAAAGAACGCATATCATATGTGGTTTATACATGTTTTTTAGTTGACCGATGACACAGGTTTGGTATCCATCGTGTACGTTATTTTATTTTTTTTCCTTTTTTAATTTTTCTTATATTGCTTCCTGTTGAATTTATTTTTAAAATTCCTATACCACAACGTATTTTCCTGAAAACTATTCTTTTCAAATTGTTTACCATAATGTTCAAAACAAGATAGTGTTTTCTGTTTGCATTTCAACCTACATACCTGATCTGATGTAAGTTCTCATGTTTTTTAATCATAACACAACACTATAACATGCAAGTTTTAATTACCCGCCGCAACGCGCGGGTATGTTTTCTCGTTAATATTAATTGATATGTTTAAAACCTCTTTGATAACTACTATATCCTTATAAAAGTATATAACAAATGTATTTTAAGGATTTATGAAATCCAGTTTATAAATTCATAATATTTTTAATGTTTGTTCAATATTCATATATACAATTTAAGCTACGAATTCTTGTCATCATCGTGTTTATCATCATCATCTTTCTTTTTCTTAACATCTTCATCTTTTTTTTTCCTCATAAGCATCATCTTGATCTTTTACATGCTTTTGATTTTTCTTTAACTCTTGAACTTCCTTAAGAATAAGATAGATGTTTCTCTGCATGTGCTTGACGCGATCATTATTCATTGACACCACCATTCGAAGTTTTTTTCATTCATGCTTCAATCGTTTAATTTTTTTGTCCTTCTTGGATGAATCATGTTCAAGATCGAAGACACGTAACTGGAACAAATCAACATCAATTGGTTGGTATTTGGGAATGTATTCTGATGAGGATCCCGGTGTTGTAACATTTAGGGTTTTGTGTAATATCTTCATGTTGAAATTCCAATAAACCAAAGTTCAAGGTAAAAGCTTGTAGTTTGATTCATATTTCAAAGATATGTGTGTACGTATAAATATATATAGACACACATACATACATACATACATACATACATACATACATACATACATATATTTACAAGTTATAAAACCATTAAATATTTATTTTTTTAATCATTAAGATATAATGCTTATTATACGAAAGTGGTTACGTGCATACATACAAGAGGAGATATATAGACACACACACATACAGGAAGAGATTGTGACAATTACGTTCGAAGATTACGTCATTATCGATTGAAAACACATATTATCGTGCTTGAAATCCACGTTGATTTAGCAATTGTGATTGTTACGAGTTGAAAGTATGCGAGAAATCGTGAACGTGGCTACGCCTAGCACCACCTTGCCACTCTAAGCGGTACGTGCGGGATCAAAAGATCTGAGGTCTCCGTAAATCCTCGTGGTACGCCTAGCCCCAAACCGTCCCGCTAGGCGGTACACGAGGCTTAGGTCGGTTTATAAAATCAGAATTCTATATCAGATTGTATGCAGAAGAGTTCTAAACTCTTTTTCTCAAACTTACTTTCATTTACATACGAAAACCTCGACTTTTAGACCATAAAATCTCAGTTTAAAGCCTTCTAAACGCCCGGATCGTGCCGAGGATTGATTCTACAAGTGCTGATCATCATTTATGTCCGAGAAATCCGTCCGATTAGGTAACGATTCGTTTGATCCTACCAGTTTGATAATGGTTTGATTAGATCTTATTTTTGAACGTAATGAAATAGTTAGGGTTGTTGATTATTGCCTAGATGATGGCTAGGAATAATTAGAAACAAAGAACACAGTATGTTAAAAGTTAAATCCTTGTTTTGATCCGTTGTAATGTCCGATTATCATGAAACTATACCTATTTGGTTAATATGAGAATATCTTGATTAATCGAATGAGTCATCAATCTTGTTTTAGGAACCTGAATCAGTATAGGTTCCTACATTAATGTCACACCCCGGGCTCTCGACGGCCCGGGCGCTGCGACCCGAATTGGTTTCATGGATAGTACAGTCTTGGTCAGAGTTTATTATTTTTTTTCCATATGTGTTAAGCGGAAGCGTTTCATAAATTTAATAATTAAATAATTCACTTGCATTGATGTGAAAACCGTTTTTCATGGTTTATAAATAATTCATACGCATGGGTATGAAAACCTTACTGTCACATTTTTATAAAATAACTTTTCATAAATAACTTTTCAGGAATTCACAAAAATTCATACGTATAAGTATGAATATTATCATTTCATATTATAATAAACCAGCTTTTCACAAACACATATTATACATCATTTTATAATATCTGGTTTATACAAGACTTGGAGGCATAGCTCCAATAGCTCCATGGTCTTACTACAAGATCCTATTCAAGGCATCATAGGCCAAGAATCTCTAATCTTGCATCTCTTTTACATTTCATTATCACGTGAAAAGTTTTTAAAAATAAAACGTCAACATAATGTTGGTGAATACAAATAACAGACTCGATATGTAAGCATAGCATGTTCGGTCCTTTAACCATAATTAATAGTGGCAATACTACACATTTAGCAGGTTATTTCACTGATCGGTACAACCACTGCATACCCTGGCTTGTACTATCACTGGTTAGTAACAACAGCGGAGTGCGTCTTACAATTGTTCCCTCCAGCCCACAGCCCGTCACTGGTTAGGTTGCCTGCGGAGTGCGTCTTACGTATAACCTTCCAGCCCACGTTACCAGCCTCGTATGAGAATTTCACCCATAGCGGATACAATTTGCAAATCGTACGTATACTAATGGCCTAAATGCTGGTCTAATAGTATCCTTTTATGCGTCAAAGTTTAAACATACATGCTCATAAGAATTCATTTATAAATTTAAAAATAAGTTAAATGTATTCACCTGAATTTTTGGTTGGCAGAGTGACAGCTTAAACTTGTCGATATAAATTTGGGCAGCGTTTCTGCTTATATTGAAGATTTACTTATTTATTTATTTATTTATTTATTAACTTACTTATTTATTTATTTATTTATTATTATTATTATTACGACGACTATTATTATTATTATGATTATTATTATTATTTTATTATAATATTATTATTACGATGATAATCAATATTATTATCGTTAAAAAAATTTTAATATATACATAGGGTCGGATCTTAACCCTCACCCTATAAGTTAATATTTTAATAAAACTTGAAATTTTTGAGTTTAACTAAAAGTTAAATAATATACCTAAACGAACAAATTCTTAATTCTTGACTTATACTGATCAGGACCTCCTAGCATCCGTATCTCCTCATCTTCTTCTCAAATATATGTGGGTGTATATATATTGTATATATATGTATGTGATCTTAAATGAAAATAAAGTTTGATAGTATTTATAGGCAGACGAAACTTAATGACAAAGGAATTTATAGATATAGGTTATCTACGTGTTGTCATTTGAATGAAGCATCCTAATATATTCACGTCGCACAATTCAAATTCGATTTGAGATTCCACATTTGAATATTTTATTATTTTATTATTTTAGTATTATAATTAATTTAGCTCAATTTTTGTTTTTCTTTGATAACTTTTAAAATATGATGCTTTATAAAATTCTAAAAATACTGCTGGGATCAGCTCATTTTTCTCTACGTTTTGACCTAAGTTTCGTTAAAAACGGAGAAAGTTTAATTATAATATATTTTATTAATTTTGAGCGGTCTCCTATAACATTAACTGACCAAATAAGTGTGTCAAAACTTTTTAATAGTCATTTTACTCGTTACTTACTAGTATGTAAGTGTCATATATGTGTATATGATAAGTAGATATTTAAAATTATAATATTAAACAATATATTTTATATATATAAAAAAATATGCATGTGTTACAATTAACATACATTGTATGATATTACATTAAAACAACTAATTAAAGACTTAATATTAGTTTGATGACTTTCAATGCAATGTCTTTGACATTGGACGCTCAGAAAAATCTAATCAGTAAGTTAAAACATAAATAACTTATTAAACATAAACTAATGTAGAATCAAACTGTTATTACCAGTCTGTACGATATTATGCTATCTTTGAGACTTCAGGTGAGTTTCGTACAACCCCTTTCATTTTTAATATTTTACAAACATCGGGGAATTTCTGTGAAGTTGTTTATGAACATATGATATGTATCACTGTTATCTATGTGATTTCATGTGAACTCATGATGAACTCGTAAGATTTAATGGGATTTTGCCTGTAACTCTTTATCACGGTATCGAAAAAAGTCCTCATCTTCTGAACTGTATCTAGTGAACCCATGTGGGGTTGAACAGGAAACATTGATAGAACTATTGGCTAACAACCCATTTTTTGGGAGCTTGCAACTCCCCTTGGTGTAAATGTTTGTTACCTGTTTCCGAAATATCCTCTTAATGTTTGTGATAGACATTAAGATAATGAGGCATCAAGATATTTACCGACGGGTAGTATCTTCGTAAAACGTAGATGTGTCCGAAAAGAACTAGATATGGGTCCCATGGTTATCTTGAACACTGTATATCGAAAGCTTGCATATCATATCATATTGTTTAACTTAAACATTATGAACTCACCAACTTTATGCTGATTTTCCAGCTCAAACTTTTGGTAGGTAGACAGTGATCGCCAGCGAAGTTGCACGTTTATGCACTTGTAATTAAATAATTCAGTTTGTATAATAAGTTTAGTTTGTAAACTGTAACTTTGGCTGTGATGACGAAACCCTTGTAATATATTACCTTTGAGTTAATCAGTGTGTTGTGATACCGGATCAAGTAAGTTACACCCCATCTCTAAGACATCACCATTATGCTTCCGCGACCTTCCCAGAGTATTCAGTGACATCATCAACATGTGACGAGAGGTGGGGTGTGACATATGTATGTATGTATGTTTCAACTTATATGAGTTCTCACCAAGTATGTAAATAGTTGACAAAAATGTATTTTACATGTGTGACAGGAAATTGAAGATGTGGAAGAAATAAGCTAGGATAGAGGATCTAGTTTATAATTTAAACAATATATATTTTGTTGAAATTTATTATGTCATGTTGGAATTTAAATGTTATGTTTGGATGTTTGAATGTTGAAATGATGAATGTTTGGTTGAATATTTAAAATGGATTTTTAAATATATAAACTTTAATCGTAGCCCATGAGTTTTTGAACAATCAAACTCGTGCCCCGACATATTCAGTCGTTGGTTGGGGTGTGACAAGTGCCTTTCTCTTTTCTTTTTTGGTTTTAGGTGGAGATTTAGGGTATAAAAATGAATGGCTGATGCTGAATGTGGTGGAGATGTAGGTTTGATTGGAGATAGTGTTTTTGATGGTGGTGATGATTGGGTTTGATTGGCGATGGTGGTTTTGATGGGGTTTGGGTGTTTTGTGGTTTGGTGGCTTGTAGATGGGTGGTTTGTGGTTGGGTGGTTTGTGGTTTGGCGATTTGTGGATTCCTGAGTCAGGGGTCCCTTGGTCGTCTAGACAAGATCTTGACCAGTTTTTTTGGTATAGACTCGGGTGAAGGGATATAATCATCATCTTTATTTTTGGACCTTGAAGGTTTAGATGAGTGGGCAACTTTTCTTTTCTTTAGGAGTTCTCATTTATATCGGTTGACTGGAAATGGTTCAGGATTCTCATCATCTAAGGAGGATTTAAAAGCAATAACATCTTCAGACTCAACAACTTGTGCTTGAATGTGCTCCTCAGCTACAAAAGCATTCAAGTTGACGGGATCATCAACATCAGCATTTATGTTAGAGAATAGTTGACCAAACTTCTCTAGTACTTTTTGACCAACATAAACTTTCTTTCTTTTCTTGTTCATGACCATATAGGAGAATATGTCGTATGTATTCTTCTTTTGAACTAACAGTCCAATAGTAGGAACCATATTCTGATGTCTTCGGTTGATTATGATCTGGATGAAACGAGGAAAAGCCAAGAAACACTCATTTCTTCTTCCTTTGACATTGTTGTGTAGATCTTTATACACCATCCTTGAAAAATTGAACTTCATTCCAAGTGTGAGTGCCACCATGCAAGAACTCATTATGGAGTTAAGTGCCCTTTTGTCCAAAGAGGCATTAGGTGAGGACATGTGTGAGATACCTCTAGTAAGGGTAAAACAACTTCTCCTCAGTCGGAGGATATGCCCCTCCAATCCATGACTGAGTCCTTGAACCTTCCCGTTAAGACAACTGTTTCCCTTAGCATCCTTGTCTTTCATAGAGTTCCAGAACTCATAATGAAGCTGGAGCATATTACACTTAATAATACTCAATTTTAAATTAAATTTATATTATAACAGAACATTAGAAATTTTATAAAAAAAATTATATTACATATTTTATTAAAAAAATATGAGCAACTTTTCGAGGTAATCTATGTGATTTGCTATCATTTCACTTTTGATTCGTAAGTTTATAAATTATCATATGGTTTCAAACCTTTAAACATTTGTAACACATATAGTCTCTCAAATGCTTGACAAATTATAACCTAAGTACTATATGTGTTATAAATGTTTAAAGATTCGGGATCATATAATAATATACCTAAGAACCAAAAGTAGTATAATGCCAAACCATATAAACCAACTTGATAATATACTCTAAAAAAAGGTGGTTAAGATCACTTAGAAAAACCAAACCTTCATATTGTTTGTGCTTTACTCACTTTTATGTTATTATGCACAACTTAATATAAAAAAATAATATAAATGTAAATATAAAAATTAAAATACCTTTTTATTGTATTATTAAAATATACAAAATGGAACACAACGTTATTTTAAATTAAAAAACTAAATCCTTAGGTAACTGATAACTTACTCTAAACCTACATATAGTTTGTGCTTTACTCACTTTTATGTTATTATGCACAACTTAATATAAAAAAAATAATATAAATGTAAATATAAAAATTAAAATACCTTTTATTGTATTATAAAAATATATAAAATGGGACACAACGTTAATTTAAATAAAAAAAATTAAATATAAACCCTTAGGTAACTGGTAGCTTGTTTGGTTCTCCATTGATGAGATGCACATTAATATGCACAACTTGATTAATATAAAAGTTAAGTCAAAATATAACATAATTTCTTTAAACAATAATTTAATACAAAAATTCAAATTTGTTTTTAACATGTCTCAAAACATTAAACTTCAAGAGGAATAACATTCTAAGGGGGTGTTTGGTTGGATCTGAATCATTAAGTGCTACATGGTTAATATGTCTGAATAGTTAAGAGTGTCTGAGCCATTAAGTGCTGAACCGATTAAGACTGTTTGATTGCACATCTGAATGCTGAATGGTAAGTGTGGTATTGGTGCTGAATGGTTAAGGGGCTGTTTGGTTGTGTCTAAACCATTAAGTGCTGAATGGTTTATACGTCTGAATGGTTAAGAGGGTCTGAACCATTAAGTGCTGAACAAATTAAGAGCGTTTGGTTTGCACATCTGAATCAAAATAAATAAAAAAATCCTTTCAAAAGCCCATATCCAACCCCAGCCCCAACCCCATCGGCTCATCGGCTCCTGACTTCGCCGCCTCCTTCCCATCCGGCCGCCGCCTCCGTCCCTTCTGATCGCCGCCTCCGTCCCATCCGGCCACCGCCTCTGTCGCCGCCCGTCGTCGCCACCCCCTATGTGCGGAGGTAAGCAATCGCACCACCTTTGCGGCACCCCCGTTTCACCGTCAAATCCCTTCGCCGCCACCACTGAGCAACCTGTTCGTTGTCTTCGACCATCACCATCGAGCAACCTGTCGATTCCCTGTGGTGCAAAGGTAAGCAAAGGCTCGGTCGTTCAAACCCTATAAAATCAGAAACCCTAGTCTGCCTACGGTCGTGGTTCGGTGGTTGAGCAGCGTCGGTCGTGGTTCGGTGGTTGAGCAGCGCCCGCAGCGGCGGTCGTGGAGCGGGTGGTGGAACAGTGGCCGTTGGTCGTGGTTTGGTGGAGAGCACTGGCCATCGATTGCCCTTGGAACCCATTCCCCATTCAGACGTTCCCAATCATTCTCTTCTCATTCAGACTTCATATCAAGTCTGAATGGTTCAGACCTTGGAACCCATTCAGATGTGTATTTTTTTCCTTAAACAAACGGTTTGAATCTGAACCATTCAGATTCAGACCCATTCAGACCTATTCAGATCCAAACAAACAACCCCTAAGTGTAGTGTTAGTGCTGTATGGTTAAGTACTGAACTGAATCATTAAGAGGTAAATTTTTCAAACCAAACGCGCTGAATGGTTACGTGCTGAATGGTTAAGTGCTGAATGGTTCCATTAAGAGGTAAACAAGCAACACTAACTCTAACGGCTTCTTAAAACTAAATTGAGATAAAATGAATTATGAATTGATAAAAAATTTATCTGTCCTAAATGTAGTAATAGCTTGTTAAATTTTTCTTTCCCTTTCCTCTCATTTGTAATTTTCTACTAGGAAGGGAGGGAGAGAGGCCAATGTGATGGACTCAGAGGTGTTATGATAGTAGGAATCTAAAACTGTTAAATTTTCAAATCCGAAACATTTGAAAATTTGACAATTTCGGATTATGGTTCGGATGGTGATGTTAGATATTTTCAAATATCTAAAATATTGGAAATATCTGAATATTAAATCTATATATATTTTAATTATTTTTCTTATTTGAAATCGGGAAAAATCCAAAGTCAAACCCAAAATTTTAAATTTATATGTTTATAAATATTATTTAAATGATTTTCAAAATATGTAATCACTTTTATAAGTTAAAAAATACCGTATTTACATATATTTTTTGAGTAAAATGTCATTTTAGTCACCATAGTTTTGCAACTTTTGTCATTTTATTTCAGTAGTTTAAATTTTGTCATTTTGGTCATTATGGTTTCATTTTATTGTTATTTTCGCCCATATGGTTTGATAATTTTTTTTATTTTAGTCTAAAAGTATAAATTTAATTGGACTAAATTGGCAATAAAATGAAAACCATAGTGACAATAAAATGAAACCATAGTGACCAAAATTGCAAAATTTAAACTATTGGACTAAAATGACGAAAATTTTCAAACCATAGGGACTAAAAATGATATTTTATTCTATTTATTATCATTTCAAATATCTGATTTATTATCCGAATCAATAATCGAAATTTTGGATCAGATATATAAATTTTGAATGCAGATTTAAAAAATGAAATTAAATATCTAAATTTGAGACAGTTAGAAGCTCTTTATCCAATATTCTAAAATTTTGATTACAAAAATAATTTTGTCTTTTATTTTTTCTTGTGAACTTTTAATTGTTTCTGTTTCAAGTTTCAACTTTTAAATTACGTTAAACTTAATTACTCTTTATCTATATTTAAACTCATGATTTTCTAACTAAAGACAAAACGTCACCTACTTTCTACAGAGGTATAGGTCGTATTGAGTGTATTGTACAATCCTTACAATCCTGTATGAATCGTACACAAGGCGTAAAACCCTAGTCAGGGGCGGCTCGAGGAAGGACCAAACCCAACCTCAGTTCCGGGCCTATTTTTTTAAGGGACACAATTTTTTTGATGTATATGTATATATAAAAATTCAATTAAACGTAAGCCAACAAGTTGGAGATAACTAAAAGAAACTATTTATAAACACATGATTTAATATTTATAAAAAGTAATTCCTTATAATGTATAGAAGTTATTTTCATACTCTTTAAAGTAGGGCGTTCATTGGTTCGATTTAATCAGCTTTAATTTTTTTTTTCTATCCGAAAACTGAACCGAATTTGGTAAGTGGTTCAGCTCACTTTTGGTTAATGTCGAATAAACCGAATAAACCAACTAAAAACCAAATAAGCCGGTTACAAACCAAATTTAACCAAATAAACCTGTTAAAACCGAATAAATCGAATTCTACCTTATATAGTATTAATAAAATAATAAATTTAAATCTGAATAAGATTTAATCGATTAACCGAATAAACCGAATTAAAAAAAATTGGAACCAATAACCGAACCAAAAAATGAAATTCAGAATTCGGATACGATTAGAAACCTAATTCGGAATTCGGATATGGTTAGAAACTGAACCGAAAACCGAATTCAAAATTAGGTTTTTTCAGTTACTAATACGGTTCGGTTTTTGATTTTTTTAAACACCCCTGCTTTAATACTTGTATCTGCTAGGGTTTTTTTTCTAGCTCGTCACGAGCACCTCAACTTTCAGGGCCATCCCTAATCCAAGCTATATGAACCCTTCACGAGGCGTATTGAGGTGTAGAATAAAATAACCTTTTCAAATGGGGCTAACTTTATGAATGCAGACAATATCATACTTGTTCCTACCGTCTATGATATTTGTTCGGTAACAAAGCAGTACAAATCAATTAATATGTGGGAATGAAATAATGAATCACCTAGAGTGATCTTCTATGGAGTTATACATTCTAAACCTTCAACCGTTTAATTGATACCTTTTTAACGAACAATGTCTAGTATAGTAATACCTTTTTAACGAACAGTGTAAAATTTAGATGCCGGGGGTACAAAACGCTGTCATTTATGGAAGGTTTCTCAGGATACAACCAAAGACGGATGGCCGAGAAAGACCAAAAGAGGAAAATCTTTATACCTCTCCTTCAGTGCCAATGCCATTAGACTATGTACTGGGCTCTCTAGAAGATAAAGCAGGAAGAGAGTAGTTGAGTTTTCTCCTAAATGGTGGGTTAAATTATTCATTTGCCGATCAAATGGTATTTGATTTAATTGTTCAAAAGATATAGTAACTATTTAGCTGAAGGGTAATAAAAGAGAACTTGTTTAATTTATTCATTATTGTCCGCCAGTTAACAATAAGTAAGAAATAAGTTGAAGCTTAATCTCTTTCATTTGATGCCCATATTAATGAAAGGTTTGATAGATGGAATAATTAGTGAGAGGACCATCTCTTTTGTTATATTATCTTGTGAATTAGAAGAAAGGTTGTGTGCATGCCCTAATATAGGCTATGTCGAGAATACGTGAAAGTGAAAAGTGATGTTTGGCAGAAAGAAAAACATATAAACATTAAAAAAAAAAAACAACAAAGAACCGCGAGAGATTTATGAGTCACTCAGCAGAACCCATTGATTCGACCAGTCACCATCAACTTCGATCTGATCTCCAAACACAAACACACACACATCAACCCACCAACCAATTACACTCACTAATAACTATATATATACACACATATGTATGTATTTATTAAATACACACATTATTTCACTAATATATATATATATTTTTTCTTAATAACTTTTCAAACGTACAATTTACAAAAAAAAAAAAACGATGTTACCGGCATGTTAATTTAATTTTTTTTTCTAATAGGTAACAAGGACTTAGCGTCATGTCTCTTCATAACCTAAATAGGTCATCGGATCCAACAACATACGCGCTGCGACCATAGTCCGCTACTAACTGCCCAGTATCTAAAGCCAAGGTTTTGGCAAGCACTGAATCGAACAAATTCACCTGATCCTTATGAGAAAACTTACTATATGGTAAAACCCCCTACTGATCGTTTTGGTCATGATTTGAACCAATAACCTCAAAAAGATTTATGAGAATTATAAAATGTCAGTTAAGATACAAGCTTATTGTGTGGCACGTTAATGTTTAAAAATCTATCCTAATATGCCTAGCGTCTCTACTGACTGAGCCATAAAGCTAAAGATTTGATAGTTTATAAAGCAAAGAAGCATAAAAAGACAAATGAAGAAGTAATTTAAATTAAATAAAATAAATGCATATATACTGCGAATGCTTGAAGTTATGATAGTTGAGTGAGCATAAAGCTTTTGATGGATGGATGGATATATGCAAAGATGTGTTGTTTGGAGTAGGGTTTCTGAATGCAACAATCATTACTTTCACTCTTTCCTTTTTTTTTTTTTTTTTTCATAGCTCTCTTTTCTTTCTGCTAGCTAATTAATAAAGTTGTTAATATCGTGTGAAGTGTTAAACTCGAGAAGTCTTTATCACAGCAGGTTCCACAATCTCTCTCGACTTTTTTCTGCTTCTTTTTGAATCTTACAAAAACACATAAATTAAATGAAATTTGTTGTCATGTGACCTAAAAGTTAGCGATTTAAAATTAGGTCGTAATTGTTCATAAATATATAACCTAGTACATTATAAATAAACGTTCATCTGATCCATTTTGGCCGGATATCTTGCGAGTAAGAGTCTTGTGTTTGCCTTCTTTGTTTTTTATTTACTAAAAAGCTTATAGTATATATGTTGGTAAGTCGTGATTCTTTCGTGATGATGGCGTTTATGTAAACAATGATAAAATTATAATAGTAAGAATTAATGTTTTTTTTTTTTGTTGTCAAAAACATTATGAGGACGAATCTTATATTAATTAGTAAAGTTGTTTTGGGACCTTAATGTTACATGTTATGAGTCATGAGAAAGATACTTTTACACAAATGTATATAATAAAACTGCGTATCAGATGGATGATACCTCCTGATGTAAATAAAGGACCCAGATGTAAAATCAATGATAACTTAAGGGTCTTGTTATTTATATATTCATCGTTTTTAATATAACACCTTACTGACAATATACGTACACAACGTATATTCCTATACGAGGCGTATAACCCCTTTTACACTCGCTGATTCGATTGTGATTGGTCTTCAATACGTCTTGTATAGAACTTATACGACTCATGTATGTCTATACATGACATTTACAATTTGACAATAAATGATTATTCTTCATATATGCCTCATATAAATATATATGAGGTGCATAAGATTTGACAAATAATGAGGACATAGGTATGTAAATAACAAAACCTTAAATTAAGGGTGGTGTTATTCACACACCCCATTGGACACACACCTAACACCCCTATACGCTCCGTAGACCAATACGAGGCGTATAAAGAGGTAATCATTGGAGCATCAATGATTGGACCCTTATACACTTCGTAGTGATCACTACGAGGCGTATAGTTAACATGGGTGTTAAAAAATGTTTTTAGGGTGTGACTATATACGTATTTTTTATAAAATTTTATTTATTTATTTTGTTTATGTTTTCTTTTCAAAGTTTTGCTTTCATGGTCAGCTTTTATTTTCCTCTCTTTCTTCAAACTTTAGACCTTTTTATACCCGAAACATAAAACCATTTCAAATTTCAATAAACCCCTTCTCAACATAGGATAGGTTTCAAGAAATAAAGCAGAAACACCTTAAATTCATATGAGAACTAAACTGGTTCAGCAGTAATGTTGAGCCCTTGTGATCGATCTTGTTCGGTTTCTTTTCCAAGATTTCTTTAACAAAGTTTCAATCTTTTTCATTAATTAAGATGAGCGACAACAAAGATGGAAACAAGTACAAAAAACAACAACAATCCACATCTTCCCCTAAAGAAAATTTAGTTCAAGAAACCCTAGAAGAACCACCGCTAGCCATCACCACCGCTCCGACGTTCCTCTCCCCACCACCACCACAACCACCACCTCCGTCCCACTACGTCCCACTGGAACCGCTCAATCCCAAAAGACCTAGATACACTAGCACCACCGGCCAATGGAAACTCTTGCCATCACCCTCGCAAAAACAGATTCCCATAAACATACCTGCCACCGAGACCACCCCATCTCCGTCCTCAAACCCACCGCCACCGCCACCACCATCCACCCATGCAGCAGCTTCGTCGTCGGACACAGCCTCATCGCCATCACACTCCCCTCGCCCATCGGTCTCCGGTCAGGAGATAAGCAAGTCAGAAGGAGATCAACAATACTCACAGCTCCAGTTGAGAAAGGGAAAGTACGTGAGCCCAGTTTGGAAACCCAACGAGATGTTGTGGCTGGCTCGAGCTTGGAGGGTTCAGTACCAAGGTGGTGGTGCTGTGGTCTCCGGGACCGATAATCCATCGGAAAACCCGATAACAAATGAAGCGAACGTGATAACACCAACACCACCATCTCAACTACAAGGAAGAGGAAAAACCAGAGCAGAAAAAGATCGAGAAGTTGCAGAATTTTTGCAACGAAATGGGGTGAATCGCGATGCTAAAACAGCGGGTACAAAATGGGACAACATGTTGGGTGAGTTTCGAAAGGTGTACGAGTGGGAACGAGGTGGTGAGCGAGAGCAGATCGGTAAGAGTTACTTTCGACTTTCACCATACGAACGAAAGTTACACAGATTGCCTGCATCTTTTGACGAGGAAGTGTTTGAAGAGTTAACTCAGTTCATGGGTTCTCGAATGAGAACCCCCCAAAACACCATTTCTAGAGGAACTTCACCCTTTTTTTTGACCTCCGGTGCCGGAAGTGGTGATCAAGATCGTTTGGCCATCGTCGACACCAAATCTTTCCCTCATCCGACGTCGTTCTTAGATGATGATATACCTTTCTCATCTTCCGGTACAAACTATCTTATTTTTACATCATTTTATGTGTTGCTTTTTAAAACGGCTAACTCACACGCTCTCTAATAGTACTACTTTAATCTGAATCTTTATGTTGCTGATATAAGACTAGAACACATAATCACTTGAAAACAAACACCATTAATCTATACACACATATGTATACCACATGGGCTTTGGTTTTTATGGGTTATATCACCTAAAGTTGTAGGGATTGTGTATTACTTTTGAAATATGTAGAAGAACAAGATGTTATAGACATAATTAATTTGTTAATCTATCATGTCTAAACACAAAGATTTAATGAAATTTTGTGTTTTTTTTTTTTTTTTGTTTAGGGAGGGGTGGTAGGTCACATATGATGATGGGTGGGTATTTTCATGGAGGTAGAGGCAACTTATTAGGAATAGAGAGTTCAACAATGGAGGTTGGAGGTGGTGGTCAATATGAAGGTTCATCCACCACATCATCATCAAAAGAACCAAGAAGAATTGGTAAAGTAAGAATGGTGTGGGAAGAACTTGTGAGCTTATGGGCTGAGGATGGTGAACATCATAGAGGTAGAGTTAAGGTTCAAGGTACAAGCTTCTTAAACGCAGATGAACTCACTTTCTTGGATGATGCAATGGTTGCTTGTACCTTGGAGGTTTTTGAAGATGCAAATTCCCCTCTTAGAGGTCTTTCTGTTGATAGATTTGTTCCTGGTCAACAAATCAAAGTGTTTGGTAGAAGAAAGTCAACGCCTCCTCCAAATACTGGTAACAAACAACATTCTGTTCACTTTCACAAAGTTTTTAACTCTTAAAAGATATGATAATCTGAATTTTTATGTGAAATTATGCTGATTATACTGTGTAGTTTGTTATTGTGTCAACTTCAATTTAATTATTTGTTTTTGTCCACAGGTCTGGTTACAGAAAGATCTCAAGAGCCATCAATTAGATGTAAGTCAATAATTCACCAGAATGTTTACTGATTTCTATTATGCAGTCGGTTGTAAACTTTAATTCTTAAATTAATGATCTTTAATGTTAGTTGGGAACAACATTGTTACAATGATAAAGAATGTATGAAGTCTATTTATAGTCTTACGTTGTCCATTGTCCATTGCTACAGCGGTGCAACCATGGGAGTTTCAAGATCCGACCGAGTATTACTTGGGTTGTCTCCGGGTTCCACCGCCATCTCTACCGAGCTTGATCGATCTTTCATGGTACATACAAGAACCACCATCAGAAGAGTTCCGGTTCCCACTTAGAAAAGATTTTTATCGCGATCTTCCTCAAGGAAAAGAACTGCTTTTTACCACATCTTCTGAACCATTAGACTGTCGGTCCATAGCTTTTGAGATCTTAGGGCCAATTGTCCGAACAAACCCAACTCTCACAACCACAACAAGAGAATCTTTCATCGGCTTATGGGATGATTGCATCAATCGGGTTATATCAAAGTTCGTCACCCTTGACATGTCATTTGTTCGAAAACCGCCTCATTTACATTCAAACAATGGCATACAAGATCAATGGCCTAATGTAACAGGATTTATTCGCAACTTTTGTTTGTGGAGAGGTGAAGAAACCGATAGATCAAGAGAGGATAACAATCTTGATGATCCATCTACACTATTGGTACAAAAACTATTGTGGAGTTATTTGGACCTCCCTTACATTTTAGGTTATTATGCAGTTGGTTATATCGTCACATTTTGCGCGTTAAGCCGATCAAACGACAGGATCATCCGAACCGATCTCCACACAATCGACTTGTCAACTTCCGGAGATCGCATCAAAGCCTTGGTACCCTGTTGGCGGATCGCGGGTTTGTTGTCACTATTAGCTGATCGTTGTGTTAACGTACATAACATGAACAAATCATTCATATACAGCGACTTTGAAAGAATTGACCTAGGCAACAACAACGTTATTGAATTCACACCCAATTATATGACTAAGGTTTTCTCCAGCAAGCGAAAATGGGTCATCGTGAAAGAAATCTACGATTTTCTTGATCATCGGATCCCACATACGGAATACATCTGTTTGTCATCTGAACAAGATTTAAGTTTGAGCTTCAAACCGAGAGGATGCAAGCTAAAGCTTTCAAATTTCGAGCAGTTGATCGAGGCTCTGAAACACGTGACGAAAGCGTTGGTAGCGTTACATGATCTTTCGTTCATGCACCGAGATTTGGGTTGGGATAAGGTGATGCGAAGAAGCGACCGCGAACACGAGTGGTTCATCATAGGTTTTGATGAAGCGGCTAGTGCCCCGCAGATCGGGCCACCGACGTCGGTGGCCGGAAGGCATGCGCCGGAGCTGAAAGGCCGGGGGATGCACGGCGTGAAGGTGGACGTGTGGGGGGTGGGTCAGATGCTGAAGACCTGTGGGCTGGTAGGGTTGCCGAAGGCGCTGAGGGAGTTGCAGAACCGGTGTCTGGATCAGAACCCCGAGCAGCGGCCGACGGCGGCGGACTGTTATCATCACCTGCTTCAGTTGCAGTCATCTATGTCAGCCACCGCCGCCGGTGATTACTAACACAAGACATATACTCATGAATTCAATATGAAGTGATTGTGTAGATGATATGGAGTCAGTAACAGGAACAGCAACAGCAACAGCCCTTGTTATGGAGCCAACAAAAAGACAGCAGAAAGGCCTGCATGGGTTTGTAGGACAACAGTACATAGGCCGAAGGATAGCTCTTAGGGTTTCCTGGGGGCATTTTCGGGATTTGATTTTTGTATGAACACTATATTTATTTTTGAACATCTACTTGAACTCACATCTCCAGAAAATTATGCTACTGTTCTTTACACCATATATATACCGTCGATCTGAATCGTATTGATATTAATTTGGTTCGGTTATATACTTATACGGTGTTAAGTAGTAAAAATTACAAAATAACAAAAAACAACCTTAATGTTTAAAATTATTGGTTCTTTTGTTCTTTTGTAAGTTACGTGGTTTTCACGTGAGAGCAAAATAGTCACTCTTTTTTTTTTTTAACCTCTCTTCTGGTGGTGGATTCAGGAATTTTTTAATGTGGGTTGGAGCTTTATTGGGGCTATTGTATGTCATTAAATATTTCATTTTTTGGACCGATTAGAATTGGGCCGGGTCAGATTATCAAAAAAAAAAATGAAAAACTAAAGTAAATCAAAAACCATTAGAGTTGCTCCTATTTATGTCAAAAATTCAATCTTTTTAGGTTACAGATAATACATATTGGGTTATTTGAGTATTAATTTTATTAGTTTTGCTTTCCAAATGGTTTTAAATTGGGCTTCAACAGTGTCATCAAAATTTCATAGGGGTCGGTGTCAAAATTTCTTGAGGGTCGGTTAAAATCAGATCGTATATAGAACACTTGAAATAAAAGACCTCCATAAAGTGGGCTAGGTTCGCCCCTGCTTTCTTCGACTCTCAATTTGCTTGCTTATGACATCTTAGCTCTTTAGAGCCTTGGGATGATTTCTAGACATTTTTGACACTAATTTTGATCAAAGTATCAAACGAATCGACATTTTGAGCCCTAAATTTCAGAGGAAAACAGGTGAAAAATTGTATTTTAACAAGTAAATTAATATTTGAACCCTAGATTACTTGATCAGGAAACCCACTGAATCAACCTTACAGGGCTCGTATTTGTCCATGATGTTAGGATAATTGTTTTTTTTTTCTCTCGCATTCGTAATAAATCACGTTGAATGTTGAGACTAATTTCTTTGATTTCTGTTTAAAAAAAAAAAAAAAAACCTAATTTGTTCTAAGCTAATGGGTGAGAATGGTACACATAGACTTCTAAACATAGAGGGAGGAACAAGAAGGGTAAGAAGAGTGGCTATTTTCCCTCATATGAATAGCACGAGATTGATTCTCACGTCTAAAATTAACCGGGTTAGAGAAAAAGAACAAAGCATGTAAGACACATTTCTTACGATGAATGCAAATACATATTGGTCCATTGGATTTTATATCATTGGTAAAGCATTGGACATTGATCAACAATAATTTGTAGCATCAATTTTACCGATAATATTCTTAAATTTCCGTTTTATTTTCTAAGCATAAAAATTAACATGTGATTTTCACTCTACACTCTAGTTCACAAAAGATGATGATCTATTTCGCTAATGATGAAATGATAATGAACGAAATAAAAAATATTACAGGCGAAATATGATATAAATCTATAATGATTTGTTGAAATTTGCTGCCCGAATTTTGTTATTTTTTAAGCAAAAATATAAAAATATTAATATCGGATGTATATAACTTATAGTTACATAAATTTTTTTTTGTTAGTTTAGATGTATATATTTATTGTTTAAATATTAAATATATATTTATATTAAAAAGAGTAATTTATATTTTTCGTCCGTTTATACCATTTTTCAGTGGACGTCTTTTAACTATAAAAATATAAGAAAACATACTCTATGTTTAAAACCATTATAGCTCATGTCCTTTGCCCCAAACTCCCAGAAATCTCTCATTATCATAGTGTAGTTGTGTAGCTCTATTGAGACCCGGGGGGCGACCGCGCCTCCTATTTTTTTTCGCCAGTAGTGTTAGTTTGCGGGCCGAAAGGTTATTTTTAGTTAAAAATACGGGTTTCGCCCCTCCTCTTTTAAAAATTTTAACATGTATTTTGAGTCTTATAAATTTCCGCCCCCCTTTTCTAGCTCTCAAACTCCGCCACTGTCATAGTGGATCTTAACTTTTAACGTTAAATCCCCTCACATGAACCCCATGTGATGATAAAATAGTCTTTTACCCTCCCCTCATCTTCTTCGGCGCAACCTACAAGCCCCACTTTTTTTCTCCACATAAACCACCACATGAACCGTCCCGATCTACACTGACACGAAACGGGGTCGTTTCAGCCATTAGCTCTCAAGGTTCTAAATCAGATCTAGAATCACAATCAGACATGAGTATGACCAATCGGGTTGCTCAGCGGCCGATTCCCTCACACGCATCTACGGTTCCCAGAGCATCCTCCCGCTGCTTGCACGGTGGAGAAACCTCACGGCACCACCTAGTTGTCACACCTCGATTGACGACAGAACACGTCGGGGCACGACCTTGATTGTTCATTAGATCATAGTGCTATTAATATGTTTGAATATTTAATACATTCATTATTAACATTAAACTAATACATTATTTACAACATTCATAATCAAGGATTACATAATTCTCAAATTCAAATTACATTTGAAATACAATTACATTGTTTAAGAATTAACTAGGTCTACTAATGCATATCTTATGTATTCGTCAAATTTTCACCTTAACCTGCTAAATATGTAAAAGAAATTTGGGTCATGCTAATAGTTGATGAGTTACCCATACAGGTTAATATATATGGGGGATGATTCGAATGTTAACCCTTCCTTATTTCGTTAACTAAATAACTACATCTTATTACTTTGAAGCCCACATTAAAAATAACTACATCTTAACCTGCTAAATATGTAAAAGAAATTTGGGTCATAACTAATAACATTGCTTGCCACAAGAAATATGATGTTGTTAAGATAGCCAACCTTTATTTCAATGAACTTGATCGTCTCCATGGAGTACCAACGACTATGTCAGTGACAAGGATGTTAAATTTCTAAGCCATTTATGGCTGACGTTGTTGTGAAGGGCGCCAAACTTAAGTTTAGCACATCGAACCATCCACAAACAAACTTAAGTCACCAATCGCACTCTTGGATCATTGCCTCCAATGTGAAATTATGGGAATATTTATTACCTCGGCTGAATTCGCTTACAATCTGGCTCCTAATAAAACTAACAATCGGGCTCCTAATAAAAATACAGTTGTTAGTCCTTTCGTGGCTGTGTATGGACTACATCCCATTCACCAGCTTATCGATGACAAAATTTCCCACCAGAATGAGCTCCTTAAAAAAATTGAAAGACAGCTTAACCTTGCCCAGCTGGAGTTTTCCAACACTTGACAGAACATGAAGTTAATTACAGGCCAACGTTTGTTCATAATGTCTTTTGATTTATTTGAAATGTCATTTGTTTTATTTGTATTTCTTTTTAGTAGTTTGTTATTTCGTTGATGTGTCAAAGTAGTTTTAGTTTCCACAAGTGTAGGAACATAGGTTAGTAATGGTTCTATCTAGGATATGGGGTTTTCTTTCACCTATGGTGGGTTTACTCTTATTAGGTGTGAATATGATCGGGTGGGTTTATGACCCGTCAGTGATCCAAATTGACGTTAAAAAAAAAGTAATATCTGCTCAACGAGTTTAAAGAGTGGTGTGAGTGTGACGATAACTCTTAGAAATCGTTGTATGTAATTGAGTTTCAGGTTTTACTGGTCTATCAAGTCATGGGCGGAGGTTTGAAGGAACCGGAGGGGGCGACCGCCTCCCCTCTTTTTCTCATCAATAGAGTAAATTTTCGGGGCAAAAGATTAATTTTTTTAAAAATTTAGATTTCGCCCACCCTCTCATTTAAAAAAAGAAATATTATTACTATCTCTTCTAAATAAAAAAAATTGTAATTAGTAAATAAAAAATTAATTTCAAAAGTTACCCACATTAAAATCACTAATTTTTTTTTGTTCCCCTTTATTTCCCATAAATAGAGTAAATTATAGTTTTGGACGTTGTGATTTAAGTGTTTTAACTATTTCAACCCAAAATAGAATATTTTATCATAACAGCCCATGTGATTTAAACAACTAACTGTTTTGGTCCCCAAATTGACTATTCTAACAGTTTTTACCCCAAACCTAATATGGTTAGGGATCAGAGCTGTTAGTATTCTTCATTGATAGAAAATTTTATTTTGGGTTGATACAAATCAAGATAAACGTTAAAAATTCTCAACTAATCTCAAAGGTTTTTGAGCTGAATTGTATGTTTTTTCAGGCACTTGCTATTTTTTCACGCATTATGATAATTATTAAATACTTATATTTTTATTGTTTGAACAGAATCATTGACCCGAACATGTAACCCGACTAACCGAGACATTCCGATTGATTGAAAAAAATTTATGTCACGTAAATTTCCGCCCCTACTGACTTTTAAGGGTCCATACTTTAAGCTACTTTTTCCTTTGGTAATCTATGTTGGAATTTTAATAATAAATATGTTTTATTATTAATTTTGGACCATGATAATTATTCGTATATGTTACGAATATGATTATTACATATTACGGTTTTGTAACGAACATAATCGGGTCCAAAACGGAGCTAAGACGAATGAGATATTGATGCTCGAAATTGTGTTGTGTAAAGTGTTAAAAGAAAAATTGCCGATAAAAAACTTTTTATATGCCTAATTAAATTGCCATGAATTAGTTTGTTAATTGACATGATGACCAATTCATTCGTCATGAATTAGTTATTAACTAAGTCATGAATATGTTTGTTAATGGACATGATGGCCAATTTATTTGTCATGAATTTGTTATTAACTAAGTCATGAATTGGTTTGTTAATCGACATAATGACCAATTCATTTGTCATGAATTGATTATTAACCAAGCCATGAATTGGTTTGTTAATGGACATGATGGCAACCTTTGAAATGTCAGGACTACATGTATAAATAAAAACATTTGGTCTACACAAACACGAGTTTCAAAAGTTTACAACACAAGAAGATATTTTGTTGAGTTCTCAACAACCTACAACTATCGATTCCTCGTGTTAAACAGTCTTGTTTCAGGTAATGTTACGGGTTTTAGGTTGACTCCGGCAGTACACACTGCTCCCGCTGTTGTACCCTGAGAGACAGACGAGATTCACATTGGTGGCCCGTAATCTGTTTTAAAGGACCTCTGTTGAAGAGAAATCCTCAGCCAACACCTTTTCTTTTTCTGTTATTGTTTTAATCTTTTGGTTTTCATTGTAATTCTATTTTCATTGAAAGTGATTGAACATTCAGTTTTGTTGAAGATTGTATTGTAATCTGAAATATTAAATTAATAAAAATATTTATCTTATTATATGAACGGTGCTCCTACAATCTATCGTAAAAGATCACCTTGAATGACATTTCAAAAGATGTCGCCCATAGCCATATTTGATCACAGATTGCTACGGGATTTGGATACCACTTTGTGTTATAGTGTTTTTAAAAACGAAATTTCAAAAATAAATAAATTTCTTGGATTTGCGTAACAAGTCAATTTGTGGTCCATAGAGAGGGCTTCCTAATTCATAACTTGCCGTAGAGGCTGGGGTAGAAAATAACAAGGACCTTGTTACATCAACATGACCAAGTCTAAAGTAAAACATCATTCACTTTCCCTGTCAGATGTCATTTAGGTTGACTTAAACAATGACTAAAACAAAACTCAAGAAAAATATCCAAGAATTCTGATAATATCAATTCTCATCTCAAAATCTTGTCTACACTGAAACAATGGCATACAGAAGCATATTTTTGATCCTCTTTCTTATTTATTTGTTCAAGAATCCTTGTTATTCAGAAACAGATACCTTACATCAAGGTCAAGAGCTCAAGGATTGGGATGAATTAATTTCATCAAACAAGGTCTTCAGTTTAAAGTTATTTAGCATTGGAAGTATGGTGAGTCTTTATCTAGGGGTATTCTACTGCAAAAATGAAATCAGAAACAGTCAATCACACTCTTACCAGACACAGGCTTCTGATGAATTCAGTAATAATGAATTCAGTAATAATGCAGTTTGGGTAGCCAACCGAAATAATCCGATCCCGGATATATATGGCAAGCTAATTATAGATTTCAATGGGAAGCTCAGCATTTTATCTGGTGGAGGCACAGTTCTTGATCTCTTCAGTCCCACTCGACTAGTAGCACGCAATGCGACTGTTACATTGTTGAATACAGGGAATTTGGTGCTTCGAGAACTGCATCCAAATGGGTCTGTTATGCAGGATTTGTGGCAAAGTTTTGATCACCCGACAGACACACTCTTACCTGGAATGAAACTGGGAATTAATCTCAAGACTGGGCACAATTGGTCACTAACTGCTTGGCGGAACGATGAGCTACCGGCTAAAGGGTTATTTACATTAGACCTCATTGGAACAGGTCAAATGGTCGTTTTAAGGCAAGGGAATATCCATTGGATTAGCGGAACATGGAAAAATAGTCGATTCGAAAACACTAATCTACTAGTTTCTGGTCCAGATGTCCGCCTCCATTATGTTTCTAATGAGACTGAACAATCTTTCACATATTTAACAAGAACATACGATTCGTATCCAGCTCTGAGGATGCATCAGGATGGTCAGCTTAAAGCTTCATCTCTAAACTTAAACATCTTCTGCCTCCCCAATAATGACCCTCCTGGATGTGCAGAAGATATTTTTAAAAAATCCAAATGTAGGAAAGGTAATTTCACGGATTCATCAATAATAGGCTCCGGAGAGAGATGTTATAGTTATTTGGATGAATATATATATGATGATAGCTATAACTTCTATGACTGCTTAAGAATATGTTGGAGTAATTGTTCTTGTGTGGCCTTTGCTACAAGAAGAAAAAGGGTAGGCTGCAAGACTTTTAGTAAAATGGTATACGATCCGAACTGCACAGATAGAGCTGATGAATCCAGACCCTTTTACACCATCACCAATCATGAAGGTTAGTAGACTTACCATCCTAAATATATGCAGTGGCGGACCTAGAAATTTGTTTTATGGGTGTCGGAATTTCTTTGAATAATTTTGTCGTTAAATATTTTTTTTGACAAATTCAAATTGGGTCGGGTCGTATCACCCTAAAAAAATGATAAAACTAAATTAACTTACAAATACATAATAAAAATACGTCAAATAATCATCTCATTGATTATATGATATGATAAAATTGATTTTATTTTGACATGATTCGAAAGAATAGTATTGAAATTACAAATCAACTAAATTTTTCATCATGTCGAAAAGTTTCAACTTTTGAAATTATACAATAATCACTCAATTTATAAATTGTGGTTGTTCAGATGTAAAGGACAACGATGTATATAAGTAAATTATTGCTTTAGTATATTTTTCAGTAGGGATCTGAACATCAAATTCAATCGCTCAATATACAAATTTGGGTCTTATTATTATTTTTTTAAATAATATGCTATGACTAAGTAGGTATTGAGTTAAATTATCATTAATTACCAACTGAGTTTAATAACAAGTAATACATATTGCGTTATTTGAGTATTATTTTATTATTTTTGGCTTTAAGATGATTTAAATTGGGCTTTATCTGGTTTGTCAAATTTTCATGGGGGTCGGAGACAAAATTTCTTGGGGGTCGGTCGAGATCAGATCATAAATACAACATTAAAAATCAAAAGTTCATGGGGGTCGGTCGACCCCCATACATAATATCTAGGTACGCCTCTGAATATATGTTTGGTATTAACACACACTCACTCGATAAATTGCAGAGAATTGAGATACTTATAATCAACATGAAAAAACCATATATATATATATATAGAGGGCGGTTATAATACAAAGGGTATGGAACGTACTAAGCGTAAGAAGCCACATGCTTTTGACATGTGTCATCAGGGTAAAGGGCAAAATCGTCCATGTATAATTACAGACCGTGATTAGAATAATTACAGACCGTAATTTAACACATGTAATCAATGACTAACAGCATAATCATGTACTAGTAAATCACGTACCACGTTATATGAAAATCACAGACCGTCATTTAACATGCAAAATCAAAGGAACAACTGCATAATCATGTACCAATAATCACGTACCAAACACTAAAATCACGTACCACGTAAAAAAATCGAAAAAAACTACAACAATACTATACTCAAATTAAAGATAATAAAATTCTCTATTTTATGGTGTAATTATTTTTAAAAAACGATTAACCGTTTAAAAGTTATTCAATTTTTAAAACAATGGTGGAACTTGATTTAACCATAAAAAAATCAACAAATGTAGGTTATTCCTTTTTTGCCCTTTCAGCACTAATTAACGCAAGTTTTTAATAAGATGTGGGGACCACTAGATCTTAACCATTCATTTATTTGATCAAGGGCTCAGATTCATTCCTTATATATATACACACACATATATATATATAGGGGAAAGATCAAATAAGAAGAGCTTATTCCCTAAGAAGAGTGAAAACTAAGAAGAATTTGACACGTGTCACATAATTTAGGTATAAAATCTTAATTTTTATACTAGATTTTTATTTTTTTTGTACTAGATTTGTTCTGTATTTTTTATACTGGATTTTTGTGGTTTTTTGTATTAGATTTTTGTTTTTTGTACTATATTTTATTTTTTTTGTACTGGATTTTTTTTGTACTAGATTTTTGATTTTTTGCACTGGATTTTGTTTTTTGTGCTGTATTTCGTTTTTTTGTACTGTATTTTGATTTTTGTACTGTATTACTGTTTTATGATGACACGTGTCAAATTTCTATTGGTTCTTACCCTTCTTAGGGAAAAATCACTTCTTAGTGGATCCAACCCCTCTATATATATATACACATATATATACAGGGGAGGGTTCAAAAGAAAACGCATTACTTTGGAGAAACTAAGAAAACTCATACTAAACAATCAGTTTTTTTACAAAAAAATTCATGATTTTTTATATTTAGCTTATAAATGATATAAACAAAAAAAAAATTAATAAAATTATGTAGATTACAAAGTTACGTAAATTATGTAGATTACAAAGTTACGTATATGTAACCAATAAAGTTACATATATGTAACTCGTATATGTAGTTTACAAGTTACATATGTGTAATCAATGAGTTACACATATGTAATAACATGAGTTACATATATTTTTTTTTTATTTTTTTCTTTTTGTTAACAAATCTAACCTTATAATAAAACAAAATGTAAAACAAAAAACAAAAAACGAAATTAATCGATAACAATTGTGATTAGTTTTATAAGTTTTCTCCAAAATGAAGATTTTCTATGGAACCCTCCTCTATATATATATATATATATATATATAGGCTACATAATTGAACCTTTAATAAAGTGGTATAATAGTTTAAGTAAATGAGAGGCAATATATAGATCTCAAGTTGAATTCCTATTAGAGCCAATTTTCCTTATATGCCACCAACCTGGTTGCTTCTGAATGCACTTTACCTGTTCCCCTAGTTAGTCGGAACCCGGGGGTTTACACGTAGATGGGCACCTACGTGTAATGGAACTTGAGTCCGACAAAAAATGAAAAAAAAACCAAAAAACAGACCTAGTCCTGCGATTTGTTCAATACATTAGCCATTTTTTCGAGTCAAACAGTGCTTGAGTTCCACTAGCTTCTCTTCAACCAAGCATCAACTATAATGGAACTTGATATTTATCTTTCTAGTCGTGTTATGAAAAGCTGGATTCTTTATAAAAAATATCACGGTTAGTTATCACAATAGATAGTGTGTTATCCACTTTCTTGGTTGGAACCAAACTGATTGTTCGAGCAGTAGTTTCTGAAAGGATTAAATTCTCACTGCCAAAATTTGGAGGAGAATCTGGCTTAATATAGAAAACAATATTACATAATACATCCTTGAATAAATGACAAAATACAAAAATATACAAATGAATGTAATTATATCTAATATCCCCCCTCAAACGGAAGGTGGTGGACCAATCCGAAGCTTGTCACTGAAGAACTCGAACTGGAAACGTGGTAAACTCTTGGTGAAAATGTCCGCCACTTGAAACTTGGTAGGAATGAATTTGGTATGAAGTTTTCTCGAGGCAACAAGTTCACGTATAAAATGATAATCAAGGTCAATATGTTTGGATCTTTTGTGATAAACGAGTTATGAGTGAGAAACAAGGCACTTTGGTTATCACACAAAAGAGTCGGTCGAGAGGAAGGTAAAGCATGCAATTCCTTCAATAAATGGGTGACCAAACAATCTCAGCAGCCGCATTTGCCATTGCACGATACTCGGACTCACAGCTAGATCGAGAGATGGTTGGTTGCTTTTTGGCACTCCATGAAATGATGTTACCGCCTAGAAATATGGAGTATCCATATGTTGACCGACGTGTTTCAACACACCGCGCCCAATCGGCATCCGAGTAACCATAAAGATTAGTGAGATTGGGTTTTGAAAATGAGATACCGTAAGTGATGGTGCCCTTGATGTAACGAAGTATCCGTTTAACAGATTGATAATGAGCAACACACGGAGCCTATAGGAACTAACTTACTTGATTGACATCATACGAAATATCTGGTCGGGTGATGGTGAGATATTGTAAAGCACCAACCAGTGATCGGTAATGTGTGGGATGCGAGTACAATTCACCATTGGTAACAAAGGTAGCATTAGCGGCAAGAGGAGTAGAAACATGTTTAGCTTCCAAAAGCCCGGCACGTTGCAATATGTCACGAGCATATTTGGTTTGAGAGAGAAATAAGCCAGAGGACAAGTGAGTGACCTTAAGTCCTAGAAAATAGCTTAGGTTCCCAAGTCCCGAATGCCAAACTCAGAGTGCAATTTGGAGATGATCGAGCGAATGACCGTGGTATCATTTCCGGTAATAACTACGTCATCAACATAGACGAGCAAGTAGATAAGACATGAATCTTGTTTAAACACAAATAAGGAGTTATCCGATTGACAACAAACAAATCCATTGGTGATTAAAAACTGACTGAGATGATGAAACCAAGCACGAGGTGTCTGTTTAAGACCATAGAGAGCCTTGTTTAAACGGCAGACATGGTTAGGTAGCTTGGTATCATGAAAACCCGGTGGTTGCTCCATATAGACGGCCTCGGTAAGGTCGTCATGCAAAAAAGCATTGGAGACATCTAATTGATGAAGAGGCCATGAGTGGATAACCGCTAAGGATAGCACAACACGAACAGTCGTGGCTTTTACGACTGGACTAAAGGTATAGGAAAAATCCATTTCGGGAATTTGACTAAAACCTTGAGCCACAAGCCTTGCCTTATGACGTTCAATAGAACCGTCAGCATGAAATTTGGTTTGATACAACCACTTACAACCAATAACGTTGTGGTTTGAAGGACGAGGGACCAACGTCCATGTCTTGTTTTTATAAAGAGCATCCATTTCTTTTTCCATAGCTTTGACCCAAGTGGGGTTAGTAGAGGCCTTTTTAAAGGATTTGGGATCCACACTAGCCAACAGTGCATGTATTAACCCACGATTTTCACTTTGAGGGAAATTGGCTATGTGTTTTGGTTTAAATATGCCGGACTTGGCACGGGTTTGCATTGGGTGTCTTGAAAGTGGTGGGGGTGGGGGTGGGGTTGGGGTATGGTTGACGTAGGAACAGTGGAGAGTGGTGGTGACAAATTAATGGTAGAAGATGATTATGAGTCGGTGCTGGCAATGGATTCGGTGGGGCTAGAATTCGTAACAGTGTGTGGAAATTGTGGAGGTTGGACAAGAGGTGGAGTGTGGGCCGGTTGTTGAATTGGATAGTGGGCCATGATATTTGGGTTGGGTAAAAGAGCACCTACACAATCAGGGCAAGACGAGGGACTTGATTGGGTATTTTGGGTAACATTATTTGTAGGGAGTGGGGAAGTATCAAAAACAGTATCTTCAAGGAACTCAAAAAGCGGAAGATCAGCAAGGGGTGTTGTTGGGTTTGAGCTAGTGTAAGGTAAATTGCACTCATCAAAGCGTGCATGACGGGTAATAAACATGCGTGATGATTTTGGCTTAAAGCAACGAAACCCTTTGTGTTGAGTACAATAACCCATAAATACACATGGCATGCTACGTGGTGATAATTTGTTTGCGGCATAATCACGTAAGTAAGGGTACACCCGACAACCGCAGGTATGAAAATTTTCATAAGTGACCCGTCGATAAGCAATCTCGAATGGTGATTTGTTTTGAAGAATTTTTAGAGGGCAACTGATTTATAATGTAAACCTCTGTGCTAAATGCATGAACCCAAAAGGAAGACAGAATATTTGATTTGAAAAGCATCGCGAGTCCCATTTCGACAATATGGCGATGTTTGCGTTTGGTACGCCCATTTTATTGAGGTGTGTACGGGCACGATAGACGGTGAAGAGTACCATTTTCATCAAGCAATTTTTTAACATTATGGTTTAAAAATTCACCTCCACCATCACTTTGAAAGATCTTCAACTTGCGTTCAAAGTGAGTTTGAACAAAGGTGATAAAGTTTTGTAATATCTTGTAAAATTCAGACTTTTGTCTAAGAGGATAGAACCACACAAATCTCGAGTGATCATCAACGAAAATTGCATAAAACCGATAAGAATCATGTGAAAAAGTGGGAGATGGTCCCCATAAATCACAATGGACCAAATCAAGCATATGATCTGATCGTTGATCATTTAAAGTAAATGGTAAACGATGTGACTTAGCAAGATGACAAGCCGAACAAAGGGTCGGTTTTGGTAAAATTGAAGTAACCGACAAACAACCCAAATTATTTAAAAGTTTAATAATGTCAAAGGACACATGCCCTAATCTAGAATGCCATAATTCATATGAAGCCTTCATAGAAGATCCTTTTGTCGTAGTAAAAGCTTGCGGTTTATTGCTTAACACATAAAGGCCTTGATCACATTGTCCCCGTGCTAGAACTTGCTTCGTTGTTCGATCCTGTATATAAGAATCCGGGTGGGAAAATAGAACATCAAGATTATTATCATAAGTCAATTTGCTAATAGATAAGAGATTTTTGGTAATTTTCGGAACAACCAAAACCTCCCGTAGTAAAATATTATTAGCAAGTTTGGAAGTCCCAATATGTGAAATAGGAAGAACATTACCATCTCCAAAAGAAACCTTTGCTTTACCCACATATGGCGTCGAGGATGATAAAGTTGAGGCAGAGGAACTCATATGATCCGTAGCACCGGAATCAACAAACCAATCCGGTGACGAAATTGTAACGTGGCATTGTGCATGAAATGCTTTGGCAAGATCAGCATCGGAACCGGGTGCATGAGATGCATATGAAGCAAGATGGGGACATGCGTTAGCATAGTGACCAACGGTCCGACATAACTAACAATGAGGTGCTCGGCGACCACGACCACGTCCACCACAAACACCCCGACCAGTAACACGACCACGAGGAGAAGACGACGGACGAGACTGGGCTGTGAATTCAACAGTAGGTGTGGTGGAGCCATGAATGGATTTTAAAAAAAGTTCATGGGCTTCGGCTTGAGTAAGCACATCACGAAAGGTAGAAGCCAATCTGGAAGTCCTTATGGCAGTGGAAAAATCAATGAAATAAGCACCAAGGCCACACAAAAATGCATGAATTTTGTCAGACTCAACCATCGCATGTCCAACAGCGGTTAACATGTCACAGATATTTTTAAATTTGCGACCGAATTCAGTTACAGTCGAGGTACCTTTCTTTAGGAGACGAATTTGATCCTTCAGAAATTGAATGCGTTCGACAGAGGAGCAGCGGTAGGACTTGCGTTTGCCACAGGAGAAAGTTGGTGGGAGAGAGTTTGATGGTGATCATCTGCATGAGGCCATGAAGGTTGTGTGATTCACTAATGGAGGAAGAAGCTGCCATTGGAGGGGAGAAAGGAAGAGACAGAGAAGGAAGGTGAAACAGAAAGGACGACTGTTTTAGGGGAGGAGAAAAGGAAAGACCAGAGATCGAGGGGCGATTGATACCATGAAAGGATTAAATTCTCACTGCCCAAATTAGGAGGAGAATCTGACTTATTATAGAAAACAATATTACATAATACATCCTGGAATAAATGACAAAATACAAAAATATACAAATGAATGTAGTTATATCTAATAGTTTCAAGAGCATAGCTCCAGAAGGAGTAAGACAAGTTAGTGCAAACTCATCATTGATCAAAGTATCAAACGATGTCTAACACTGTTGGATTTATCTTCTCCTCTTGGAAACTATGCTATGTTGCGGTGTTTATGGTAGAATGAGCTCGAAAATTATTTCTTACAGCTTCAAATGTTGTGGTGTTTCTTGGTGGAACCAAATTGATAGTTCTAACACTCGTAATTTGCCCTTGATAGACACGTGTTTAAAGAAATATCAGAGTTTGGTCTGGAAATTTTCAAAATAAACTAGCATATAATAATCTTTTTACAATTGATTTATATCAACATTTCCAAAAGTTTATTTTAATTTTTAATCATCCAAAACAATCCAATTTAAAATAGCACAATTTACAGAACATTGGTTTTAACCAAAACATGTTCGTTTTTGAGCCCTTTGCGAGATTTCCGATCATATCCACTACTACCCAATCTCTTCATCTGAAAAACACCAAATTATACCATTAGTTCGTTATAGTTTAAAACTAAGCAAGTCTCCTAACTATTTCAATGAACTAATAAAATCACCTTGCACATATTTTGAATCAATATCCGACAAGAAAAAGCGATTTTGGTTGGAAAAACATTGGCCATCATAATTTAGTCAACCAGTGTATGATATGCCCCTTTAGTATTTCAGTGTACACAGAAGGTACTAGCATAATATATTTTCTGACCAACGTAATTTACTTCAAGCATCCACAATCTTGTAATATAAATTTGTATAAAATTACAAGAAATCAACACAAAATTTACTACCTGGCCGTTTTCACTAAAATCCCTTGAGAAGGATTCCCAAATTGCAACAAATTCAAATGATCCAATTTACATACAATACATGATTGTTAACAAATCTCAACCAAAATTAATGTATAAAGCTTTTTTAGAAAAAAAACAAGAAGAATGAAGGAGGTTTTGAAAGAAAGAAGGCATAGAAAAGCTTTCAGAAAAAAAATATAGATAAAGAGGATCAGTCGAACAAAATGAAGGAGACAGAAATCCATAACACCGAACCCAGACCAGTACTTCCATTAGCAAGAAGCCGAGGTGACCATTGATTCGCTTCACTCTTTGGATGAAGTCTTAGGCCTTAGATTGGAGTTAAGACATAAAGTTAGTAGAAAGTCTAAATCTTCCTTGCTTGAGGATTACTTACTAGCTTACTGAAAAGATAAGGCAAATTGCCAAACAAGATGCCTCAGCCGATACACCAATGGTTCAACATCCGGAGGTTAAACTTGTAAAACACAAATTAAACATTAAATCAAAATCATATCCAAAATAGGGTGTTAACATATAATAGACAATTTTTTATGCACCAATTAAACATTAAATTAATCATGTTTAGCTACAAACCGTCAATTATCCACACTTTAATCTTGTAACTCACTAGCCACATAACAATATCTCTTCAATGTGCTCTGGAATTCATATGTGTAAATCCCTTAATTTCGTTCTTGAATTGATTTAACACACAATTGATGCGGAATCTCAATTATGTGACATTGATTTGAATCAAAGAATACTAATCACCATGATAAGCAAGAAAGATGATGAAGCAGAATAAGAACAACTCATGATTTTCATTTAAAAGATCAATCAACGATTATAGATACAAATGTTTAGCACCATAGAAACAAAACAAACGTAAACTCTCACAAAGTTTATTTTGAAAGACAAAACAAAACGTCAAAAATCCTAAATACAAGAAATGACTGGTATTTATAGAGCTGGACACGTTGATCTTAAGAAGCTAGTTCCGCGAGAAATAAGTTTATTAATTGAGTTTGGTGTGAAACTTAGTTTCGTGTAAAACCATGTTCCCTGCGAAACCATGTTGTAGCCTTCAAATATCTAACAATATGCTCACCACTGTAAGTTATATTTATACAAAATGACAACAAGCAGGTTTGGTGATTTCCTTGTTCAGTTGAACGTTTCTCTATGCCTCCTTCGCGGCTCTATGGCTAGTACCTTCTCGGTCACCACCACCACTCCCTAGTTATTTACCACATATACAATCAAGTTTAAATTTTCATAACACCACTAGTTATAGACTCACCCATTTGACCCATTTAGATCACAATTAACACTTATATAATATACTGTTTGTCATTTCACCAAACACCTTGAATTAACCAATCTTTTAAAACTTTGAGTTAATTATCAGAACCTCTTTTGACTATAAATAAACAAATCTCCAATTTATCAAAGACTAGTTAAATTTCACATATAAGCACCAAAATCACCAAATAAACATTTTTTACCCAACCTTTAACACTTATGTATGGATTTTCACATAACTCACATGTTTAATTCCAATCCACACACAATTTCAACAAGTAATTGCCCAAATTAATTTCTAGATTGTTTATTATGTGATTTTAACACAACTACATGGCTTCTAATCACCAATAAAACCCAATTTCAGTTTTAGGTTAAACATTACAATCGTTCACTTCTTGAACTTAGGAGAATCACCAAGAAGAGAATCAAAGGACACTCACGAGTTGTTGGTGACCACCAAAAGAAGTCATTAAGACTTCCAATCTCGAATCTCAACCAAGAATTGTAGGACCCCTGAATAGTGAGGAATCCTATTCGTAGGTTATCCAATCGATCCAATCGCACCCTGTGATCAATCATGGGAGAATCCTTGAACTTGGAGGCAGGCGAGGCGCATTGAAACCTTCGAAAAATTGAAGGTGATGTAAGAACTACAGAAAACATTCTATTTGCAGAGTATATATAGTCTAAGGTTATTCGTACGAATGAGTCACAACAATGACTCACTTGAGTGAATGATCTTAGACGAATGAGTCATGCTAATGACTCATTCGCCTGAGATGTTCATTCGCTTATCGTTCCTTCATACGAATGAGCTCATTCTTATGCCTCATTCGCACAAATGGTCAGGCAGAATACTAAATTCATAAATAAACATGATAAACACAATCAAATATTAGATCAAACATGTATTCATTGATAAAATATACTTTATACAATCTCAAAAGACTATTACAATGAGCTAGGGACAAACGGTGCATCTGCATAGTCCCCTTTGGACCTAGTTCTAAATTTTAGCAGCTTAGATCTTCAAAAAGTTATGTGATAATGTTTTCCAGTCAGACCTGGTGCGAATATCAAAAGCAAAACATAGCCGAATGACCCTCATATATTGCAGTGCCTGTTCCATATCTTCAAGAGCAAAGAAGATCTGACATCTGTATAAAGTCTTGACGTCCTTCTTAAACAGATTTGTTAACCACATAGGATCAAAAATATGTACAATGTCCCACTTCTCCTCTTTGCAAAGAACAATCACAGCTTCATCCGTTCTACCATCGTAATACCACCATCAGAAGCTACCTGAAAAGTCATATGGCATCTTCCGCAAGGGAATCTTCTTCATGACGTTTGGAGAACCACTTCAGGATGACTTTGTGTTTTCTTGATTGTGCAGGCTGCTGCGGCTGGAATTTTTCCCACCTCTTCCTGTACTCAAAATTGATTTGCCTTGCAAACCAAGAAGATAACCCTGAAGTTTCACTATAAAGCATGTTCAAGCATGCCAAATGATTGAGTTCAAAGCTCGGCACATCTTGAAATCATGCACGAACTTGAAGTATTGTACTCTCCTCTCCCGTTTCACTGTGTAACAGTGAAGATCATCGTTATATGCCCAACTCAGAATGCAACCTCTGAACTCGTAGAATTTAGTGTATGGAGCTGGCGAGGAGGGGATTATGCTTTTATTCAAGATGGCCCAATAAGCGGCCCATTCTTCTTTTATTTATTGAATGTCTTCTACAGAAGACTCACTACCATTGACTTTCTCGTCAATCTTTCGATTCAGTTCCTCCTCAAAATGTAGACCGAAAAATTCAGAAAATGTAGGCCGTTCCTCTTCTGCAGATGTGTCACACCCCGAGCCGGCGGGGTAGGATCGGAGTCCCCGTCGGGCGGAAGGTTCCCGGGGGCGCGATATCGTGAGTGATAATCGGAAGTGATCAGATTGTTTACATTGCACATGATATAAATGAGAAATGCTAAGATAATAGAATTACAAAGTTAAATTACATCAGTATCGTTTATAATTTAACAATGTAAATCTATTGTAAACATCATAAAATGACTATCTTGTATTTACACAAGATATACCAAATAAATTGTATAATGATGTCTTCAAAAGTATGCAGGTCCAAAATACTAAGTCTTCTATCTGAAGTCCTAGTCCAAAAGAAATGACTTCTTAATTAACCTGTTCGTCACCTGAGAAGTCATGCAAAAAGATCAAGTCAACACATGGTTGGTGAGTTCATATAGTTTAGAGTTTGAAAATGATTTGTAAACCTCATCCGGTAAAGACCTTAACCTCATTAACTCCACATGTAATATCCGGATCGGTATGCTTATATATAGGGCATATGTAGGGTCGAACTTACCGCCCGCCCAGCCACCGTCCCACCACATACTAATCCGTATATGACACTGTTATTAATGATAGTTAAGCATTTTTACCCTTCTCATTAAACCCAAAATCCTTCTGTTCCTTTGTCCCTGTAATTACAATCATTTGAAATCCATATTGATTTCATAAGTTCATCACATAATATGATCAACCATAGCAATTGTATAACAGTCATAAATATTTAAGTAAATAAATAGATAAACATTTAATAAAATCTAAGTCCTAATGATTGGGCCTTGGTCAACTCGAGTAGACTAGTCTGTCAATCAAGGTACTTAGTAGTTAGGGAATCTGTAAATATCCTCAAACATATGACCTACAAATCAAACGGTCTAGCTAGGACTTCTTGAAATGTAGGGTTTTTGTTTCGTCTGTTTTGGCATATGTTATCTCTGATATTTCCCAGGCTTTCCCTTGAAAATGATTTATTGATTCGTCTGATTCTGTTACAAGACGTACTTGATTCGTTGATCATAGAATACTAAATTCATTGATCAATTGTACACTTGATTCATTGTTCAACAAACACTTGATTCGTAGAACATTGAATATTGTCTTTGCAAAGA
This sequence comes from Mikania micrantha, assembly GCA_009363875.1. Classification (NCBI taxonomy): domain Eukaryota; kingdom Viridiplantae; phylum Streptophyta; class Magnoliopsida; order Asterales; family Asteraceae; genus Mikania; species Mikania micrantha. The sequence continues at coordinate 69,450,394 of CM018682.1, read as the reverse complement.
TTGTTTCGTTTGATTCGTTGAAATCCCACACTTGTTTCGTCAAAATGTTTCGTTTGATTCATTGAATTCACCCATTTGATTCGTCAAAATGTTTCATTTGATTCCTTGAACTCCAACACTTGTTTTGTCAAAATGTTTGATTTGATTCTTTTGAAATGTTTTGATCTGTTGAAATGTTTTAGTTTAACCCGATTATTCACTTAATTTATAAGTAAATCAGTTAGTAAACCTGCATAAAATCTTCTTAGACATGGTCTAAGATATCATTTATATATGTAAACATATAAAATTAAAAGCATTTAAGTAAACAATTTAATAAACAGTTTACGCATGCTTCTCAGCCCCGCGTTTTAAAACAAAAATGTTAGAAAAGGGGAAATGAACTCACCTGTGCTACTATGTAAATGTTCTACACAAAATGCGCGCTCTTGTTTGTAGTTAGATTTCTTCAGTTCCTGAGTTATTTTAATAGAATTCGAATACAATAAGTAAGCGTAGTAGTCGTCGTGCCTAAGGTCTGATCTTGTCGTGTGTGCAACTAAGTGTCCTAGCACTAAGTGCATCTAGAATCTAATCTAACTTAGTTACCCTTTTTAATGATCCCAATTCCCATAGTTTATCATAATAATTTACTTTTTATATTTTAGAAAATTTCGGCAGAGTTTCCTTTGTTTTACGTTTAAAATCCAGACAATTACATTGTCTATTTTATGACAAATCCCAATCAATGATATTACAACTATCTTTTATAACAAAAATTAACTTAAAAGAAACCAATGTCATTTATAATTCACCTTTCAAATTAAACAAAACTTTAGAAATTATTAAATCAACTTTTATAAATTCATGACGTCTTCATCTTATATAAACATCATTATTTGAATTTAAATAACATCTAATGTATAATGGCCTTAGTTAAACTCCATTGGGCCACTTTGGCCCAATTGAATATCTTTGATTTCTAGTTGATTCTCATGAACTTGTAACCAATTTACCTTAGTTGTTAAACTATCTTGTATGGCCAACATTTAGTGCTAGATATGCATGCATTCATGTGATTTCCCATGCACTTATATTTCCATGCACACACATGCATGCAACTTATATGATCAACTCCTCATGAAATTGCTAGTTTAGTGATCCATAATTCTTTCCTAGTTTATATCATTAGTTTCATTGATCCTAGATCCATATTAACCTCATTAGACCACTCCTAAGTTCAATGTGTTATTTAGGGCAGCGAACCTATGGTCTGAACCCATAGGTTCGGCTGGGTTATACACTGCAGAGGTTCGGCTACATCACCTCACTCACGAACCCTTTAGGGTTCGGCCAGAGAGGAGTAACAAGGTTCGCTCATGGTTCGGTGGTTGTACTAGGGTTCGTTAATCATGGTTGGTGGTTGGCTATCATAGTAACGAACCTTTAAGATTCGGTTATCATGCAATGCCAGCCCATATAAGGTTCGCCTCATAAGGGTTCGTAGGTGGCAGCCAGCTTTGAGGTTCGCTGCAACAATTGAAGGTTCGGCCGGTTAAGGAAGGTTCGCCCGGTTAAGGAAGGTTCGCCCCTGGTTAGTTGATGCAATAGGTTCGTTGCATGTCTAGGGCGGTTAACAGGTTCGTGACTCAGTGAACTGCAGGGTTCGTTGTAGGGTTTGCAGGGTTCGACTTCCAGGGTTCGGTACCCTAACAGGTTCGGCTCTCTCTCCTTTCTTGATCAACAAGGTTCGGCCGACCATTATCCCCTACGAACCTGTACAATTTCGTGCATCACCAGCCCCATTTTCACAAGCATTCACCTGTTGTAACATTATTCTATCCATTCCTATGGGTATATCTATGTGTTTAGTGAAGGTCTTGGCCGATTAGAATCATCAAACAAAAATTTCGTGACACACCTTCTAAAACCGAACAAAATCAAAGATTTACCTTAAAATCAGTGGGTAACTTCGTGAAATTCTTGTACTTCCTTGATCCTTGTAGTGCGATGATCGTTTTGACACCAAATAAGCTTGAATCCGACTTGAATCGAGCTCCCAATCGTAGACAGAAGTTAAAATTTCTAGAGAGGAAGAGAGCTAGAGAGAGAGTGACTAGATTGAGAATGAGGAGGGGAAAATGGTGGTGGTTGTGACATTATTGTCACATTAAATGTGGGTTATAATACCCACTCGTTCGGTCTCGTTCGGTTTCGCGTAGTTTTCGCGACGAAACGGCACGATTTTAAAAGTAGAAATCATTTGATTATTCCAGGTTGTGATTCCTAATAAAGTAACTAATAGCTTCTATTTATTTTAAATTTAAAATATTAATTAACTGTTTAAATCGAAACGTACGGTCGTCGCGCGTATTCGTTCGAATCGTCACCCGTACGAACACGGCGATAACTATACTTTTCAATCTTGTTTTCTAAATATAGAATATCATTCAGAACGTTAAACTTTCAGATTTATTCGTACAGATCGTCACCTATACGAATATCCCTTCAATTTAGCATTCACGTAACAATATTCGTGTGTTTTGTTCTTTAAAGTCTCACATACGTTTATACATAATAAATCCTAGCAATTAAATCACATGATGGTTCTTTGTTGCCAAATAATTATCTAACCCAATAACCATTGTTTTGAACTGTGTTTCTGTTAAATGTTTATGAAACTGTTCTATGACAACACACTATGATAATAATAAATGATATGAATCTGAAATGTACTGAATTGTATATGGTTCGTACCTGTTTCACTGTTCATGTACTGTAGAGATCACTGTTCCGGTGGTGGTTCCAGCACTGATGTTACAGTCTCCCCTTGTTAGAGTAATTTCGTCCCGAAATTTAAGAGTTGTTATCAGGTATAGCTTCCTCTTCAAACAGTTGGGGATACTTTAACTTTATGTGATCCTCGCGTTCCCAAGTAAATTCGGGTCCGCGTCTTGAATTCCATCGAACCTTTACAATCGGAATACGGCTTCGCCTCAGTTGTTTAACCTTGCGATCCATAATCTCCAAAGGTTTTTCAATGAAATGTAACTGTTCATCGACTTGAATTTCTTCGATTGGAATGACGAGAGACTCGTCAGCAAGGCATTTGTTTAAGTTTGAGATGTGAAACATGTCATGAACACCACTGAGTTCATCCGGTAATCTCAGTCGATAAGCTACAGGACCAATACGCTTGATGATCTCGAACGGTCCCACGTATCGTGGTGCTAATTTGCCTTTCGTTCCAAAGCATACAACGCCTTTCCATGGGGATACTTTCAACATGACTCGGTCTCCCACTTGGAATTCCAACGGCTTGCGCCGTTTGTCGGCGTAGCTCTTTTGTCTACTCCTTGTTGCTTGCTGTCTTCTTTGAATCTAAGCTATCTTGTCAGTAGTTTCTTGAATAAGTTCTGGCCCAGTTATTCGATTGTCTCCAACTTCAGCCTAACAGATCGGTGATCGACATTTCCGACCATAAAGAGCCTTGAATGGTGCACATCCGATACTGCTGTGATAACTGTTATTGTAGGAGAACTCGATTAGTGGCAAATAGGAATCCCAATTTCCACCAAAATCCAACACGCAGGTCCTTAACATGTCTTCTAGGGTTTGAATAGTACGTTCGCTTTGACCATCCGTTTGTGGGTGGTAAGCTGTACTCAGATTTAGTTGCGTCCCTAGAGATTTCTGCAGTGATTGCCAGAACCTTGATGTGAATCTGCTGTCTCTATCAGAGATAATAGACAATGGCACACCGTGGCGCACCACTATCTCATTGATGTATAATCTTGCCAGTTTATCCATCGTGAAGGTCTCACGCATAGGCAAGAAGTGAGCAGATTTGGTTAAACGATCAATGATCACCCAAATTGTATCATGACCACTGGAAGTGCGGGGTAGCTTGGTAATGAAGTCCATAACTATTTGATCCCACTTCCAGAGCGGAATCTCAGGCTGTTCCAGTAAACCTGACGGTCTCTGGTGTTCCGCCTTTACCTTCGCACATGTTAGACATTGACCGACGTATTCAGCTATGTCTTTCTTCATTCCAGGCCACCAATAAAATCCACGCAAGTCTTGGTACATTTTATCAGCGCCTGGATGAACAGAGTATTTAGTCTTGTGTGCCTCATCGAAGATGAGTTTTCTCAATTCGTCTACCGCCGGGATCCATATACGTTCCCGGTAATAGATCATTCCATCGGGCTTCGTGTCAAATTGTTTCTCTGCTCCGCAACCAAGTTCCTTCTTCAAATTACCTCGATCAAGTGCTTCTTTTTGTGCTTGAATGATCTTGTCACTTAAACTGGTCTGCACGGTTATCCCCATTGCTCTAACACGTAGGAGTTTGACTCGTTCCTTCCGGCTCAAGGCATCAGCTACAACATTCGCCTTTCCCGGATGGTACTTAATTACACAATCATAGTCATTCAGAAGTTCAACCCAACGGCGTTGTCGCATGTTGAGTTCCATCTGATCGAAGATGTGTTGCAGACTTTTGTGATCAGTGAATATGGTACACTTGGTGCCATACAAGTAATGTCTCCAAATCTTCAAGGCGAAGATTACTGCTCCCAGTTCAAGATCATGAGTAGTGTAGTTCTTCTCATGAATCTTTAACTGTCTTGATGCATAGGCTATGACTTTGTCTCGTTGCATTAACACACAACCAAGTCCCTGATGAGAAGCATCACAGTATACAACAAAATCATCACAGCCCTCTGGGAGAGATAGGATTGGAGCATCACATAGTTTCTGCTTCAGAGTCTGTAAAGCATCTTCTTGTTTCTGCTCCCAGACAAACGGTTCACTTTTCTGGGTTAACTTAGTGAGTGGCAAGGCTATCTTAGAAAAGTTTGAAATAAACCTTCTGTAATAACCTGCCAATCCCAGAAAAGACCGGATCTCCGTCGGTGTCTTCGGAGTGTCCCAATTCTTTATTGCCTCGATCTTGGCAGGATCTACATGAATTCCCTCGCTGTTAACTACATGACCCAGAAATTGAACTTCTCTTAACCAGAATTCACATTTAGAGAATTTAGCATAGAGTTGTTCTTTCTTCAACAGCTCCAACATCTTTTTAAGGTGTTGCTCATGTTCTGTTTTGGTCTTGGAATAAATCAGTTGTCATCAATAAACACAATGACAAACTGATCCAAGTACGGCTTGCACACTCGATTCATGAGGTCCATGAAAACCGCTGGTGCATTGGTCAACCCGAAAGGCATCACCATGAACTCATAATGCCCGTATCTTGTTCGGAAGGCCGTTTTCGGTATGTCTTCATCTTGAACTCTCAGCTGATGATATCCAGACCGCAAGTCAATCTTCGAGAAATATTGAGCTCCTTGCAGTTGGTCAAACAAATCATCAATCCTTGGCAATGGATACCGATTCTTGATGGTTAGTTTGTTCAGCTCCCTATAGTCTATGCACATTCTGAACGATCCGTCTTTCTTCTTCACGAACAAGACCGGAGCTCCCCAAGGTGAGTAGCTCGGTCTGATAAAACCCTTGTCAAGTAGCTCCTGTAACTGATTAGACAATTCCTGCATCTCTGAAGGTGCTAACCTGTAAGGAGATTTAGCAACTGGGGTTGCTCCAGGAATTAAGTCAATACGAAACTCTACCGGTCGCACAGGTGGCAAACCTGGCAGGTCTTCAGGAAACACTTCAGGATATTCTTTCACCACAGGTACATCTTGAATCCTTTTCTTGTCCTTCTCCTTTTCTACTACATGAGCCAAGAATGCTACGCACCGCTTCTGTAAACACTTACGCGCTTTTATACATGAAATGATTTTGACATTTCGTTTCGCTTGATCCCCTTTAACTTCCAACACGCGATCACTCGGCAAGGGAATTCGAAGTAGCTTTTCAGTACAAACAACTTCCACCCGATTAGAGGAAAGCCAATCCATTCCAACAATGATATCAAAACTGCCCAACTCCATCGGTATCAAATCGATGGTGAATGTATGACCATTAAGTGTCAATGGGCAGTTCCTATAAACTGTACTAACTGTGATCTGTTTCCCGTTAGCTACTTGTATGATATAAGGGGAGTCTAACTGTTCTTCTATAGAATGTAATTGGCATGCAAAATCGATAGAGATAAAACTCTGATCCGCACCAGTGTCAAATAGAACAGATGCATAAAAGTCATGTAAGAGAAACGTACCAGTGACCACATTTGGGTCCTGGCGTGCAGCCGGTGCTCCGATGGCAAAGGCTCGTCCACGGGGTGCTTGAATTGCTGGTTGTGCCTTCTTCGGGCAGTTCTTCGCAAAGTGGCCTTGTTCGCCACAGTTATAGCATCCACCATGGTTCTGATTAGCTGGTGGAGGGAGAGCCAAAGCAGCATTGTTGACTGCTTGATTAGGTGTCATCCGGCAGTACTGGACCTAATGGCCCTTTCTTCCACATCCCGTGCATTGCTTGCAGGGAGTGTCAGCAGTGTGATGATACTGACACTTGACACACAGAGGATACGTGCCAGTGTAAGGTTTGCGGTTGGGGTTCTGTGGTGCTGCTGCTACTTGTTGAAGAGGTGTGGCCACCGTGTAGTTCTTGATGGTCTTCTGTTTCTTCTTCTGATGGTGGTGGGTTTTCTTGGAAGACTCAGCTTTGTTCTTACTGGGTTCAGCCTCCTTCTTTAGAACTCCAGAGGCTACCATAAGGTCAGTGAGTTTCCCAGACAGTCTCACTGCAGATTCAACAGTAGCAGGGTTGGCTGAAACAACCATGCCCTGAATGCAGGCGGGAAGTCCACCTACATAACGGTCTATCCTCTTCTCTAAAGTCGGTACCATATCTGGCATTAAAGCAACTAGCTCGTGGTAGCGAGTAGTATAGCCCATGTGATCAGCCCCCTTCATCACATGGTTGGATAGTTCAACCTCCAACTTCTGCAGCTCATTCTTGGGACAGAATTCCGTTCGCAGCAGTGCCTTGAAGTCTTCCCATGGCATTGCCATAGCTTCCTCTCTTCCTCGAGCGTTGATCTGACCGTTCCACCAGGTCAGATGCCGTTTGTTGAATGTTCCAGCTGAGTAACGAACCTTGTAGTGTTCGGGGCAACTGCAAAGATCCAAGGTTGCCTCAATCTTCTCAATCCATTGGATTAATCCAACGGCACCTTCAGACCCACTAAAACTGGGTGGTTTACATCCTACAAAAGACTTGTAGGAGTACTGAGATGAATCTCTAGTATTCCCACTGGCTTCTCCTGATGAGTTGCCAGTGTTGAGGATTTCATTACGAAGACGAAGGAACATCTCCGGTATTGCTTCTTTCATCTGATTTGTCATCTGGCTACTCAGTAACGTCACCAGAGCGATCGTAGCAGGATCCAGAGTCGGTGTTGTGCCTGAACCAGATGCTTGAGTAATCAATGGAGGAGGGGGAGGAGGAGGTGGAGGAGGTGGTGGTGGTGAATCATTTGGTGACGGTGTGGAGGAGTGTGGAGCCAAGTCTTGTGGTGGTAGAGGTAACAAGGGAGGCTGTCTTCTCGACGGCATTCTGATCATAACCAATAAAGTTATTGGTTAGTGTAATGATCAAATATAGAAGACAGTATGCAAGAAAAATTCCTAAGTCCTGTTTCTCTATATACAGGGTCCCTAGGTTATAGTCTAGGCCAACCCATTTAAATAAGTGACCTATATTTCTCTATAACCATGGCTCTAATACCAATCTGTCACACCCCGAGCCGGCGGGGTAGGATCGGAGTCCCCGTCGGGCGGAAGGTTCCCGGGGCGCGATATCGTGAGTGATAATCGGAAGTGATCAGATTGTTTACATTGCACATGATATAAATGAGAAATGCTAAGATAATAGAATTACAAAGTTAAATTACATCAGTATCGTTTATAATTTAACAATGTAAATCTATTGTAAACATCATAAAATGACTATCTTGTATTTACACAAGATATACCAAATAAATTGTATAATGATGTCTTCAAAAGCATGCAGGTCAAAAATACTAAGTCTTCTATCTGAAGTCCTAGTCCAAAAGAAATGACTTCCTAATTAACCTGTTCGTCACCTGAGAAGTCATGCAAAAAGATCAAGTCAACACATGGTTGGTGAGTTCATATAGTTTAGAGTTTGAAAATGATTTGTAAACCTCATCCGGTAAAGACCTTAACCTCATTAACTCCACATGTAATATCCGGATCGGTATGCTTATATATAGGGCATATGTAGGGTCGAACTTACCGCCCGCCCAGCCACCGTCCCACCACATACTAATCCGTATATGACACTGTTATTAATGATAGTTAAGCATTTTTACCCTTCTCATTAAACCCAAAATCCTTCTGTTCCTTTGTCCCTGTAATTACAATCATTTGAAATCCATATTGATTTCATAAGTTCATCACATAATATGATCAACCATAGCAACTGTATAACAGCCATAAATATTTAAGTAAATAAATAGCTAAACATTTAATAAAATCTAAGTCCTAATGATTGGGCCTTGGTCAACTCGAGTAGACTAGTCTGTCAATCAAGGTACTTAGTAGTTAGGGAATCTGTAAATATCCTCAAACATATGACCTACAAATCAAACGGTCTAGCTAGGACTTCTTGAAATGTAGGGTTTTTGTTTCGTCTGTTTTGGCATATGTTATCTCTGATATTTCCCAGGCTTTCCCTTGAAAATGATTTATTGATTCGTCTGATTCTGTTACAAGACGTACTTGATTCGTTGATCATAGAATACTAAATTCATTGATCAATTGTACACTTGATTCATTGTTCAACAAACACTTGATTCGTAGAACATTGAATATTGTCTTTGCAAAGATTGTTTCGTTTGATTCGTTGAAATCCCACACTTGTTTCGTCAAAATGTTTCGTTTGATTCATTGAATTCACCCATTTGATTCGTTAAAATGTTTCATTTGATTCCTTGAACTCCCACACTTGTTTTGTCAAAATGTTTGATTTGATTCTTTTGAAATGTTTTGATCTGTTGAAATGTTTTAGTTTAACCCGATTATTCACTTAATTTATAAGTAAATCAGTTAGTAAACCTGCATAAAATCTTCTTAGACATGGTCTAGGATATCATTTATATATGTAAACATATAAAATTAAAAGCATTTAAGTAAACAATTTAATAAACAGTTTACGCATGCTTCTCAGCCCCGCGTTTTAAAACAAAAATGTTAGAAAAGGGGCAATGAACTCACCTGTGCTGCTATGTAAATGTTCTACACAAAATGCGCGCTCTTGTTTGTAGTTAGATTTCTTCAGTTCCTGAGTTATTTTAATAGAATTCGAATACAATAAGTAAGCGTAGTAGTCGTCGTGCCTAAGGTCTGATCTTGTCGTGTGTGCAACTAAGTGTCCTAGCACTAAGTGCATCTAGAATCTAATCTAACTTAGTTACCCTTTTTAATGATCCCAATTCCCATAGTTTATCATAATAATTTACTTTTTATATTTTAGAAAATTTCGGCAGAGTTTCCTTTGTTTTACGTTTAAAATCCAGACAATTACATTGTCTATTTTATGACAAATCCCAATCAATGATATTACAACTATCTTTTACAACAAAAATTAACTTAAAAGAAACCAATGCCATTTATAATTCACCTTTCAAATTAAACAAAACTTTAGAAATTATTAAATCAACTTTTATAAATTCATGACGTCTTCATCTTATATAAACATCATTATTTGAATTTAAATAACATCTAATGTATAATGGCCTTAGTTAAACCCCATTGGGCCACTTTGGCCCAATTGAATATCTTTGATTTCTAGTTGATTCTCATGAACTTGTAACCAATTTACCTTAGTTGTTAAACTATCTTGTATGGCCAACATTTAGTGCTAGATATGCATGCATTCATGTGATTTACCATGCACTTATTTTCCCATGCACACACATGCATGCAACTTATATGATCAACTCCTCATGAAATTGTTAGTTTAGTGATCCACAATTCTTTCCTAGTTTATATCATTAGTTTCATTGATCCTAGATCCATATTAACCTCATTAGACCACTCCTAAGTTCAATGTGTTATTTAGGGCAGCGAACCTATGGTCTGAACCCATAGGTTCGGCTGGGTTATACACTGCAGAGGTTCGGCTACATCACCTCACTCACGAACCCTTAGGGTTCGGCCAGAGAGGAGTAACAAGGTTCGCTCATGGTTCGGTGGTTGTACTAGGGTTCGTTGTGGTTGGCTATCATAGTAACGAACCTTTAAGATTCGGTTATCATGCAATGCCAGCCCATATAAGGTTCGCCTCATAAGGGTTCGTAGGTGGCAGCCAGCTTTGAGGTTCGCTGCAACAATTGAAGGTTCGGCCGGTTAAGGAAGTTTCGCCCCTGGTTAGTTGATGCAATAGGTTCGTTGCAGGTCTAGGGCGGTTTAACAGGTTCGTGACTCAGTGAACTGCAGGGTTCGTTGCAGGGTTTGCAGGGTTCGGCTTCCAGGGTTCGCCACCCTAACAGGTTCGGCTCTCTCTCCTTTCTTGATCAACAAGGTTCGGCCGACCATTATCCCCTACGAACCTGTACAATTTCATGCATCAACAGCCCCATTTTCACAAGCATTCACCTGTTGTAACATTATTCTGTCCATTCCTATGGGTATATCTATGTGTTTAGTGAAGGTCTTGGCCGATTAGAATCATCAAACAAAAATTTCGTGACACACCTTCTAAAACCGAACAAAATCAAAGATTTACCTTAAAATCAGTGGGTAACTTCGTGAAATTCTTGTACTTCCTTGATCCTTGTAGTGCGATGATCGTTTTGACACCAAATAAGCTTGAATCCGACTTGAATCGAGCTCCTAATCGTAGAGAGAAGTTAAAATTTCTAGAGAGGAAGAGAGCTAGAGAGAGAGTGACTAGATTGAGAATGAGGAGGGGAAAATGGTGGTGGTTGTGACATTATTGTCACATTAAATGTGGGTTATAATAACCACTCGTTCGGTCTCGTTCGGTTTCGCGTAAAATGTCGTTTCGCGTAGTTTTCGCGACGAAACGGCACGATTTTAAAAGTAGAAATCATTTAATTATTCCAGGTTGTGATTCCTAATAAAGTAACTAATAGCTTCTATTTATTTTAAATTTAAAATATTAATTAACTGTTTAAATCGAAACGTACGGTCGTCGCGCGTATTCGTTCGAATCGTCACCCGTACGAACACGACGATAACTATACTTTTCAATCTTGTTTTCTAAATATAGAATATCATTCAGAACGTTAAACTTTCAGATTTATTCGTACAGATCATCACCTATACGAATATCCCGTCAATTTAGCATTCACGTAACCATATTCGTGTGTTTTGTTCTTTAAAGTCTCACATCCGTTTATACATAATAAATCCTAGCAATTAAATCACATAATGGTTCTTTGTTGCTAGATAATTATCTAACCCAAGAACCATTGTTCTGAACTGTGTTTCTGTTAAATGTTTCTGAAACTGTTCTATGACAACACACTATGATAATAATAAATGATATGAATCTGAAATGTACTGAATTGTATATGGTTCGTACCTGTTTCACTGTTCATGTACTGTAGAGATCACTGTTCCGGTGGTGGTTCCGGCACTGATGTTACAAGATGTATACATGATAGGCTCTTCTTCATCAACATCTTCTAAAATGACCTGATCAATGTCATCAAAGTTTTCTGGAGTAGGGAGATTGGATGCAGGAATAGCGGTGTCATTCACGACAATATTTTCGAGATTTAATCTTAATAGTTCAGACAATGGATGATCTCCCGCTCCTCCTTATTGTATCTGACTGAATGCTATATAATGTCTTGAGTGTCTAAGATCATCATCAAGGTTTCATCTAAAAGACGTCTCGACAGCACAACCACCACTTCTTCAATAGTTTTCCTTTCTTCAGTTGGTTTGGAGGCTAACTTAGGAGCTTTGGCTTGCTTCTTCTTTCTTCTAAGATCACTCTAGGTGGATTGCCCTGCATTATCAGTAGCACCAGATTGGCATCCCTCTTTCTGTCATCGTTATCTCCACTGGATTTATCTGATCCATCATAATCCACCTACTCTTCATAATCATCGTCTTCATCATCATCATCATCATCATCATCATCATCATCATCATTATCATCATCTGAATCATCAGAGTCAGACTTGGATCCCTGAAGCCTTGGAGTATAGTCTTTAAGGCCTTCGACTGCCTCTGATAAACGTTGATTCTTTATCTCCAGGCTGTGTATTCGGTCTTCATGACCTTGGATTGTTAGGGAGTGTTGTTTATGTTCCTCAGCTGAATTGATCAATCTTTCTTCAAGAATAGCATTCCTATCTGCCCTTCCATTAGCCGATTGCAGCAATAGAGCATCTTGATCACTGACTCTTTGTGTAAGTAGTACAATGGCCTGATCTTGTTGATGGTTCATCTCCATCAGTCGAAGGAACAAACTGTTCAATGTGCTGAATTGTTCAACAATTAAAATAGTTGGCATGAAAGAATTTTTGTGTGTGATGGAGGGGCCGACAGAGGCAGTAATGAAAACTTCTGTAGGAATAGAGGAGGTCTAGGACACAGAACCAGTAGGACTTGTCGAAATAGTCCCATACATGGACATTGAAGAAATTAGGATTATTGCAGCTGATGTAACAGTGGTTGCTACAACAGACGTCGATTCTTTCCTGCTCTTCAAGGACAAAACTTGTCCTCTTCTTCTTGGCATCCGGGGAGGATGTTTGAGCTAGAGCCTCGTGAGGGATAGAGATGGGAGCCATAGAAAACACTGGAATGAAATCTGAATCTTCTATCTCTTAACCTCAAGATGTTTGCTCCCTCGGCCTCTTCTTTGTCCAAACTTCCCTAGTGCCAACCATTGTAGTCACGAACTCATCATTTGTTTTCTCATAGTCGGACTAAATAGTAAAGGTATATGCATCCACATTTACATCTCCTGAATCGAAAGTGGGTTGCTCCTCCACAAAAATAGTAGAAACATGCACACTAATCTTAACAGAAGATAATACAGTGGCAGCAGCAGAGGCAGGAGCACCCATTCCTTGATCTCCACCATCATTATCATCATCATCTTCATCATCATCAGGAACCACGATATCCTCTTCATCAGATCCTGAGTCATCATGCCTCCACCTCCTCCGTAAAGGTGCAGCGTAATTTGGATGGAAGAGGTGTCCGAACAGGCGACGAGAAGGGGCTTGACATCCTTTCCCCTGTAAGATAGCACAAGATTGAGCGTAATGTATGACATGTGGTCCAACCGTATAATGTCAGTGTTGATCTTTGGAAGATCAGGCAACTGTGCATCGATGATCATTTGTAGAAACCTCGGATACATAAGGTACTTCTTGTCTCCCTTATGGCTGACATTCTCCTTCATATGTGTGAAAAGCATCTTAAAGAAGTTGAAAGGAATGTTCATCACAAGAGCAACAATGGAATACTGAAGCATCTCTCGCAGATCATCAAATCTGCCACGCCTTGATCCCAAGCAGTGTAGCAGAACATAATAGAGATACTTGAAAGGCGGGTTGAGGTTTGACGTGATGAGTACTCCCACAGACAGATCTCTGTTGTAATTGCACCTCATAAAGCAACCTCATACTAGGTGTTTATCCAAAGTGCAGGAAGGTTAGGCAAGTCCTGGAAACCACACATCCTCCTGAGGTGTTTAGCTGAAACCACGATGTCTCGCCTTCCCACTGTTCCTATAATAACTGGTGGCTCGACTGTGCAATCAATCTCGGCTGATGACCAGAATAATCTCTGATGCGTAAGATAAGGAACATGGATCGATGATATTGCAGTGAAAATCCGAGATCGCCTGAAAAATGCTATCATATCAACGAACTACGCAACATTCTACGTGGTACAGTCAAGGTGTGCACAGATGTTGTTCTTTGTTGAAGCTTTGATATTTTCCATTTTGTAAATAAAAACAAATAAACGTGTTTGTTCAGATTAACAAAAATGTGAAAACGTAAGAATTTAGCAACATCAATGTCTCATTCGTGCGAATGGCTCATAAGAATAAGTCCATACATGCGAATGTCTCCCCATGCGAATAACTCTAAGAACAGTGTGAGCCATTTACATGAATGAGTCATCAGAATGGACTCATTCATCTATGAATGTTCATTAGTATGAGGAGAAGCACAAATGGTGTCATTCGTGCGGCATATCACAAAAATGGACCTATTCGTATGGCAGATGAACTCTAAAACCCTTTTTCTTCAAAATCAAGAATATGAACCGAAAATTGACACCATTTTATTCAGAAAGGTACGATTGATCTCTTAGAGTTGGTTCTAGTTTGATTTGTGGTAAGTTAAATGGTTCATTTGGATAAACAAAGTCTTAAACCTAAAACCCTAAACTTCCGATCGGTTTGCGAACTAAATCTATTTCAAAGTCAACAAAATTGATCCTTATAATACATGAAACAATTATGAATAGGAATACAATCAAGATGGATTATAAGAACAAGAAATATGATGGTGGTGCTCGAAAATTGATCTCGGGAGAATGGGTTGTCACAAAGTGTATGAGAGAGAAATGAGGGCGAATGAGGCTGTTGGACTAATGAGCTACATTAAATACTAGATCTCATTCCTGTATCTGAGTCATTCGTACCAATGGTCCATTTGCCTAAGAGAACAGGCGAATGACCTATTCGCTTGCCTTGACCATTCGAATGATGACTCATAAGAATGACTCATTCATATGAATGTGGTTAACAAACACTCAAACAAATCAATCATTTAAATTTTTACATTTTGATCATGCTGTGATGAAAATTATGAAGTTTGTATGATTTGATGCAGGTTCAAGACATGACAGTACAACTTACTTAAAAATGATCACTTAAAAATAAAATGAAACAAAAAATCTTTTTTTATTTTTTCTAGTAATGAAACTATACAAACGAAAAATTTATGAACACATGTTTTTGTGAGAAATAATCCATAGTAGTGACAATTACTGAGACACACCAATCTAGCAAATCAGGCAACTCAGACCAACTTGTTGAGTCAGTTGTTAAGATTTATAAGCTTCTAACAAATCTTCTCAGCATAACTTATGACCAATGATCATAAAATTTATAAGGTTCCAACTGATCATATTTTTGTATTTTTCAATTGATAACAACTCAGGATCAACACAGTCTCATGTACTGTTGAAATGCAGACACCTCGAGGTATAGCTATTTCACCAGAAAAAAGGCTTTAAACACTTACTCAAAGCTTTGGTTTTAGCTCCCTCTTGAGTTTTGCACAAGGTTATTTTGGTTGCTTTAGTTTTCTTGCTTAGAAATATAAGACAAATAGCTAACATTGTTACAGGCACTGATACAACAGACTAGTACAAATAAAAAGTCAACAACAACGGAAACAAGAGTCTTCAGGAGTCTTCAGGTCTTTCGAGGTTGAAGTAGTTGTGCTGGAGTTCAGCGTTTATTCTTTCAGAAGATGTTCATGAGAAGCTGATAAAGTAATCAGTTATTTGTGAAGAGGAGATTGTCTTTTGAGTCATTTGAATTCTTCCAATGCAATGGTTGTCTTCCGAAGATGACAGGATCAGCTATTGTCTTCTGAGGTGGATAAGTTCAGCGGCACTTCTTTTTGGTGAAGCTTCTGTTGATACCCTTCTGATACTGAAGCAGTTCTTCAATCGAAAGAGAAGCATCTGCAACTTGTCTATTCGCGGTTTTATTCAGGTGTCTGGCTTCAGTGGTTTTCCTCATCAGTCCTTCTTTTCCAACAATCTCGCTCTGGATTGATGAAGCCAGAACCCTACTTATTTTGTTTTAAAGCCAGACCAATTTTATTTCTGAGAATTCGAACATAGTTCAGAACCTCATACTCTGTATCAGCATTGTCCAGATTCTTGCATTGCAGTTCCTTCAGATCATGAGTTGGTAGGGTGAGGATCTCATACCAATTTTAGAAGAAGGTTCTTGAGCCATTGATTCTCTCCATGGCCATACTCTTGGAAAAAGAGTCATAGAACCATCTCTTTATTCTTACTCTTGAGTTTTTGATCTGAGGAGGCTGAATTTTAGCAGATGGAGGTTCTACAGACCCAGCACCTAGAGTTCCCAAAGGTGCATTTAGCAAATGATCAATCATTGTGCTTGGGTTGGCGTCCTTGAGCTGAGTCACTGTAGAAGGATTGGGAGTGACATCTTTCCAAAGCTCAGGGTGGTCTTTTTTCTCTCTTTTGAACTTAGACCATTCATCGAACAGAACTTCATCTTTCCATCTTGTTATTTTGTTCTTTGGTCCCCATTGATTTTGGATGAGGATGTGCTTTATTCTTTTCCTCTACTCAAGGATCTTTTTTTTTCTTTACTTCAGTTTTTATTCTGTTGGATAAAACTTTAGCTTCATTTCTGAGGCTAGTGATATCCCAGTTACTAAAGTTTTCAACCTTGTATTTCCCTCCATCCAACAGGTACTTGATCAGCTGCTCCCTCTCAGCTTGATAGGCTTTATCTTGCTCCTGATCCAATCATGCTATTTGTTCTTGATAGGTCCTTACCAGTTCAACTTCTGAGAGACCAGTGGCTTCAAGACCAACCAGAATCAAGTTTTCCTTCTCCGTTTCTTTATTCTTTATCTTCCGAAGGTCTTCGTTGGGAGGGAAAGCCCTAACAGGTGAGTAGAATTCCTTTATTGGAGAGGTTTGTGGTTTCTCAGCATCTGCTGATCTTATTGGTGAGGTAACTTTAGTGGTGTTTGGAGGATCAGACTCATCATCATCAGCCAGTATGACCCTTCTCTTTCTTGAAACAAGAGAGGCAATGGGCTGATCATCATTTGAGCCTGAGGTGGGTTTTTGAGCAGGGATTGGAGGTTTATGAGGTAGGTTATTACAGGTTTTGTTTTTTCTGACCACACTCTTTTGTCTTCTTGAGAAAGATTGAGTGATTATTGGTGTTGGTTTTTGGCAAATGTTGGAGGCATTGAGAGTGATAGGAAGGGAAGATAGTTCAAGGAGGGTTTGAGAAGCGGAGTTTGGAGAAAGAGTGGGTGAACTTTCTTTATTTTTTTGTGTGGAGGAAGATGGGACAGTGTTTATGGGCTTTGTTTGCTCAGTGGGAGCTGATTTGGAAGGTCTTGGTTTTCTGGATACTCTAGATGTCCCAGTGTTTATTTGAGCTTCAGCTTCCCTTTGATTCTGTTCTGAGCTAGCCTTAGCAGCTTGAGTTTGGAAATGTTGATCCAATGCTGCTCTGAGAAGTGCCTCTTGGTTCTGCAGCCTTATTTGTTTCATCCTCCTTTGCTCAGTCTTGTCTTCTACCCTTTTAGCAGCTTGGGCAGCAGACAAGAGTCTTGCATTCTCCCTCTTTTTGGCTTCATCAGTCTGTTCTTTGAACCAGGAAGAACGAGGAGCAATCCCAGTAAGGGAATCAAGAAATCGGGTATGGTTAGTGATTTCATGTTGTAAGGAGGAGACTTTGGTATCTACTAAAATTTTCAGTAGATCCAGTTGGATCTTTTGAGTGGGGAGGAATAAATGGGTAAAGGATTGAAACAAGGTAGTAAGTTGGGTAGTAAGAAGTGGGTTTAACACTTCTTGAAGAACCTGAGGTGAGAAGATGAAGGCAGTGGAAGTAGGTGAAGTGGTGGAAGTGCCTTCAAGTGAAGGAGCCTGCATTGGGATGGATTTGGGTTGCAGGGCTTGGTTACTCAAGACTGTTGAGACAAGATCAGTGAGCTTAGTCACATCAGCCTTAATGAGATCAACAGAATCCGTCAATTCCTTTATTTTAAGATCTGATTCGTCCATCCTTTTAAGGATATCATCCGAATCCCTGAATAATGAGTCAGTTTTATCATGACCTGAGTCCATCTCAGGAATGTCATGGACCCCTTTTTCTTGGTTCCTGGGATTTCTAGCCTCAGTTTCAAGAACTTCATGGGCTGTTGCCATATGAGGAGTCTTATTGCCTAATCCAGTCAAATGAGATCCCATTGGATTCTCATGTGAAATGGATGCTCTAGATATATGATCAAGATGTATAGATGGACTGGACATCCTGATCTCATCCTCTTCTCCATGGGTAGGAGATTGATTAGTTTGAGCAAAGGTTTGATGGGGCAGCTCCTCTGTTGGAGAAGGGGGAGGAGAATCAAGCTGATCAAACACATCATCAATCTCATGGAGAACATGGGTAGGAGAGTTAAGGGCTATATGTGGGGAAGAAACAGAGATGTCCTTGGGAGAGTGGACTGCCATCTGAGTGTCAAGTGACATTGCAGTGGCTAAAGAAGGTTCCCTTTGAAGTACAACATCATCCTATTGAGAGGATTGATGAGGAGCTAGGTGGGGTGGAGATCCTTGATGCATCTATGAGGATGGAACAAATGTATCCAACTGCCCAGTGGGGACATAGACATGTTCAGGGATCTCATCTTCCTGAACAGTCTTTTTGGGCTTCTTAAGCTTAGAGGCTTTGGCAGAAGATTTTCCTTTGGCCAGTACCTTTACAGGTGTGGAAGAGGAGGTGGATGTGGGTTCACCGAGGATGGGTGTTTCCTCATTGTCATCCTTTCGTTTTGCATCAGTGTTCAATCTAGTGAACACCTGTTTGTCAATGCCCTTGATAGTGGTAAGAGGAGCAATGTGACAAACCTTATTAAGGTCAGCAAAAAGGCAGTCCATTACAAACCTAGGATACAAAAGAAACTTGGGACCTTTCTGGTGATGTACCAGATGGTCAAAAATTATTTGAGACAAGTTGACATTATCGTTGGAAAGAACTGCATACATGACATATTGCATGTCATATGGCATTTCTCCCCAACTCATCGACTTCTGAGACAAACACTGTAGAATGGTGTGATACATGAACTTGTACTTAGGGTAGAAGAAGGCTTTGTACAAAGTCCTGTATTTCAGGTCACCCTGATAGTCACACTAAATAAAAGTATTATGAAGAAGTTTTAGAGAAACACTAGGGGAGCCTCAGTGTCGTTCAAATTTAGGGCAACATTTATTTTTGTGGGAGTGATGGTGACTTGTTGACCAGCGACCACCGAAGCTATGCTTTCAACAGAGTCATCCTTCAGAGATAGGAGGGTTTAGAATGAGAGCATTATGAACGAAGGAGTTTACCAGAGTGTCGATTGCTTCGTTGTAGTGAGGATACTCAGAATATTTGACAAGGTAAGCTCCGAGGTTATGGATCGGCTTGATTTTCAAGGCCATTATTCTTTTTACGATGATGAACACCGAACAGTTATGAACGCAATGTGTGAGTACAAACTTTGCTTTAGAGAAAAAGGAGATGAGGAAGACTAACCGTTCACACACAAGGGCGGTTTCAAAAATAAAAGCTGCCACTACTTATAACATATCAAATGCTATACATTAGGGTTTTTACCCATTGGACAAACCTGTGATCATGAGTGAGAAGAAACAAATGACAACGAAGTACATTCATGCACACCCTGAAGTGCAGACAAAGCTTTGTCAGGAATGAAGCATGGTCCGATGTCGTTACACCACCATCATGAGCATAAAACTTAGACGGAATCGGTGGAAGTGTCAATTCAATTAACTGTGAGAGGTCTAATCTTGCAGAGTGATTAGTGACAGCCGAATCGGGCGTAATTATCAAGAGATTTGATAACCACTTGGGCAAGGAAGATTTTACCATGAAAGATTATTTAACCTCGGAAGGGTCTTATTTTTCGGAAGAGGTTTAACCATGGATAAATAACGAGGTTAAAAGTCTCGGAAGAAGAGAAGTCGGAAGAAGAAGAGACGTCGGAAGAAAAGAAAACCATAGAAGGTTTAAATTGTAACAATGGAAGCTATAACCGCGGATAGATATGAAGCAGTGGCTATAACAACCACTGATCCTATCTGAGTTATGGGATAACCACTAAGAGAGACCAAGGTTTCTTCATCAGTGGTTTTTCAAATATCCGTTGTTAGGATAATCATTGAAGATTATCCTTTTGTGTATTTATTTAAGGGTTTAAGAAACACATTCTTAACCATATTTATTAGCTTATATTTATCATACCCAATTTAGCCACAAACTTAGAAAGAGTTGAAGAGCCCAATGATTTGGTAAATATATCTGCTATTTGGTCACTTGTAGAGACATGTTCTGGGACAATTAGTCCCTTTTCAAAATAGTCTCTAATGAAGTGATGCCTTATTTCTATATGTTTGGTTTTTGAATGGTAGACAAGATTCTTTATTATATTTTTGGCTGCTTCGCTGTCTATTAGGAGAGGTGTTTTTAGTTCATTTATTCCAAAATCCAGTAGTTGATATTGCAACCAAAGGATTTGGGCAGTGCAATGGGCTGCTGCAATGTACTCAGCTTCAGAAGTCGAATTTGACACCGATGTTTGCTTCTTGCTTTGCCATGACACTAAGCAATTTGCAAAGAACTGACATCCTCCCGAAGTAGACTTTCTTGTGAGCGATCATCCAGCATAATCACTGTCTGAAAAACCAACAAGCTTACAAGTTTGGTTAGCAGGATACCAGATACCTAGCACAGGAGTGCCTTTCAGATATCTTAGTATCCTCTTCAAAAATGACAAATGGGATTGTTTGGAGGCTGATTGGTATCTTACACAGACACATGTTGCATAAATGATTTCTGGCCTTGATGCAGTAAGATACATCAAAGATCCAATCATGCACCTGTAGAGGGTTTGATCTACAGGTTCACCATTTTCATCTAGACTTATTCCAGGACTTGTAGCCATGGGGTAGAAATTATTTTGCAATCATTCATATCAAATTTATTTAAAAGATCTTTTATATATTTAGATTGATGAATGAAAGTCCCATTGGGGGTTTGTTTTACTTGGTGTCCTAAAAATGTTTTTAGTTCACTTAAAGAACTCATTTCAAACTTTGAAGAAATTAATTTAGAAAATTGTTCACACAAGGAAGGTTTTGTTGATCCAAAAGTGATGTCATTGACATAAATTTGGACCAACAAAAGTTCCTTGTCTACCCTTTTGATGAACAAAGTCTTATCAATGGTTCCCCGAGAAAATTTATTAGAAAGAAGAAATTGAGAGAGAGTATCATACCATGCTTTGGGTGCCTGTTTCAAACCATAAAGTGCTTTGTCTAGTCTGTACACCCAATCAGGATGATGAACATCATCAAATCCTGGAGGTTGACACACATAGACTTTCTCCTTTATTGTCCCATACAGGAATGCACTTTTTATATCCATTTGATATACCCTTATGTTATGGGATATATCAAATGCTAGGAAAAGTCTTATGGCTTCTAATCTGGCCACAGGAGCAAAGGTTTCATCATACTCGATGCCTTACTCTTGGCAGTACCCTTGCACTACCAATCGGGCTTTATTTTTTATCACGATGCCTCTGTCATCTATTTTATTTCTGAATACCCATCTGGTTCGATAGGGTATTTTCCTACTGGCAAGGGGCATAGAGTCCAAACGTTTTGCCTTTTGAACTGTAACAGATCATCTTGCATAGCCTCTACCAAATTATTATCTTTAAGAGCTTCCTGATATTTGGAAGGCTCAACTTGGGACAAGAAGGCTGCATGAAGGCAGAAGTTCGAAATCTGGCTCCTAGTTTGAACACCTTAATTTAAATCACATAAGATTTGTTCTAGAGGATGATTCTTATTGAAGGGGATGATGTCCAAACAATTATTTGAGGAGGCAGCATCGGAAGAAGGTGAGTTTTCAGTGGGGCCAGGAGAATTTTCTGAAGGGGAAGCATGAACATGTTCAGGAACATCTACGGGTACATTATCCAAAGCTGGGGGATAAAGGAGTAGATATTTGTTCATCTTGGTCCTTGGAATTTATTTGATAAGAAGGAATAGGGGTAAAGAATTTAGAAACAGAACAATCCTCAAGAGAGGATAAATCTTCAATAGTTTGACATGATTCCGAAGAAGAAGAAAAAGAAGAAGAAGAAGAAGAAGAAGGGGTTGAAGAGATGTAAGTGAAGCTTTCAAGATCAAAGAGGTCATCAGGAGCAGAAGGGAAAGATGAAGTTAATGCAGATTCATTGAATTTGATATCAATAGTTTCCTCAACAATTTTGGTCCTGAGATTGAAAGCTCGGTAAGCCTTGGAGGTCTTTTTCATTATTTCCAAAAGAAACAGATCCTCCTTTCTTTGGAATGAAGTTATTTAAAATGGATCTGCATCCTGTCATGTGCCTAGAGCCTCCACTGTCCACATACCATAGAAGATTTGGGTTTGAAGAAGGTCTCTGCGCATCAAGAGTCTCTGCAGCAGGTTGTTCAGAAGAGGAAGAGTCGTCACCAACAGCCATAAGAGAGAAATCTGTTGGTTTGGAAGTGATCAGGGCATAGCCTACATCTTCAGGCAGGCTGGTCCAGTCGACATACTCTTGGGTAAAGAGAGCCGGTTGACTGGAAGAAAGGGATTGGACAGCAGGGCCTGGTATATTTATTTGAGGAGGTGATGGAGCAACAATTTGAAGAGGTGCAGGAGTAAGTTGATACATGCTACCATTGGCAGCTTGTACAAATTGCACATTAGTAGGAGGAGGGGTCTGTACAATGTGTGCTGACTCCTAAGAATTGTTGTGCCTTCTGAAAGATGAGGAAGAAGAAGAAGAAGAAGAAGAAGAAGAAAAAGGTGCAGAAGAAGTATGTGATTGTGAGTTAGGAAAAGTCACATACGGAGAAGAATTTGAGTTGGGAGCATTTTTGCACTCCCTGGCGAAGTGTCCAGTGCCGTGACATCTATAGCATTAGACCTTATCCTTATTTAGACTGACCCTGGTTTTCCCTTGAATACCAGGAAATTTCCTTTCGGTCCTCTTGTAGAACTTATTCGTTCTTATACTCAAGAGGGCCAGTTCGTGAAGAATGTCCATCTCTTCCAAGTCATCACTTGGAATTTGATGGAGATCATCCATGATAAAGCATAGATGATCAGAGATAGGAGAGTGTTCATCACAGGAAGAAGAAGAAGTGATGCCAGTGGTTATGTCTATGTATTCATCATAACCCTGATCATTTGATTCAGAGTTATGACTCAGAAGAGCTGTGTTTCCTTGAACATACTGTTTAGTTGATTTACTAGACTTTATTAATTTTCTTTTCTGGTCAATCTCTCGCTCAAAGGTGAGCAACTTACCATGAAGTTGAGTGAGAGAGAGCTTGCCAAAGTCTGGAGAGGATCTCATGACAATGGAATAAGTTTCCCATTTTTCAGGTAGAGATCTCAAGAAGCGGTTCAGAACGGAGACAGGGGGTACACTTGACCAGCTAGTTTTAATTCACTTAAGAGAGAAGTGAATCGTTCAAACTGCTGAGTCAGAGACTCATTATTTAGTTTGGAGAATATCTCGTATTGTTGAGCTAATATCTCCCTGGTACTAGCCATAACATCTTCGGTGCCACCGAATTGCTCTTTTAGAGCATCCCACAAGTCTTTAGCAGATCCATGGTGAAGAAGACCAGAGTATATTTCCTTAGGAAGGGCCATAGCCAACTAAGCATGTGCCTTTGCATCAAGCTCCAACTTCTGGTAATCCTCTTCGGTGTAGTTCCGAGGATCTATCGGGATCCAGGACCGTTGGTTCATGCGGTCCGAATATGACAGACTTCCAACATCCTATATGATTATTAGATAGTAAGTGTAACATCTGTCTCTGCCAAATGTTATATTGGTGCCTAACCAAGATTGGTGGCTTCGTGGCAGAACCGGTGTTGGTTCAAAAATGGTTATGAGCAAATCAACAAGTGATGAGTTCTCAAAGTGATTTGTTAGAATGATTTTTGAATTCAGTTTAGTTCAAAAATCAAACTCCTACAAATTTGAAGAAAATAGAAAGACAGAAAAGATAGAATGCAGAAAATTAAAACAACAAGATATCAGTGATAGCTTTGAGTTTTAGTCTTGATGGTTAAATCAAGACTAAGGACAAGGCTCTGACACCAATTGTTGAAGTGCATACACCTCGAGGTATAGCTATTTCACCAGGAACAAGGCTTTAGACACTTAGTCAAAGCTTTGGTTTTAGCTCCCTCTTGAGTTTTGCACAAGGTTATTTTGGTTACTTTAGTTTTCTTGCTTAGAAAAAGAGAAAATAACAGATAGAAAGCACAAGGAATTTTGAGGGAAGTAATTCATTTTATTCAGAGAATGTTGGGATATAAATACCTAAACATTCTTAGATACAAGACAAGAAATATAAGACAAATAGCTGACATTGTTACAGAAATTGATACAACAGACTAGTACAAATACAAAGTCAACAACAACGGAAACAAGAATCTTCAGGAGTCGTCAGGTCTTCCGAGGTTGAAGTAGTTGTACTGGAGTTGAGCGTTTATTCTTTCGGAAGATGTTCATCAGAAGCTGATTAAGTAATCAGTTATTTGTGAAGAGGAGATTGTCTTCTGAGTCATTTGACTCCTTCCAATGCAATGTTTGTCTTCCGAAGATGTCAGGATCAACTATTGTCTTCTGAGGTGGATTAGTTCAGCGGCACTTCTTTTTGGCGAAGCTTCTGCTGATACCCTTCCGATACTGAAGTAGTTCTTCAATCGAAAGAGAAGCATATGCGGCTTGTCTATCCGCGATTTTATTCAGGTGTCTGGTTTAAGTGGTTTTGCTCATCAGTCCTTATTTTCCAACATGTATGGTTATGCTAGGTATTTGCAAAGCAATATGACACGTGTAAGACTTGTATTGACTGAGATTTGTTCTATCCAAATGAATGGCTTCAACTAGGCTGCAACCCAGTATATGGCACATATATGGAATCGAACTTTTGTATTTTTGTATTTTCTCGCCATCCTATGTGAATGGCACATGTATAGATTCAGGATTGACTTTTATTTTTATTTGATCCTATCATTCTTATCCTATGTGAATGGACGGCTTCAACTAGGCTATTTTTATTTGGAATAACAGCACCTCCACTCTAGCAGCTGTATCAATTACAATATAAGAACCTTCAAGCACTAACCTCCATAGCTTGAAGTCTTGGTTACGAATGAAGCCCTCCATTCTGACTTTCCTTCTTTCATAGTCGTCTGGAGTGAACATGTGAGACTTGTTCATGTTTCCATTCTTTGTATCATCTTGTTTGGAAAATCTATTCAAGATACATGAAAGTGATGGACTTGTATGTGAGATAGGTGTTTAAACCAAATGTTGACTTGAAGGTGGTTAGTATCTTAAGTCTTAGAGCCAATGATTTGATACCACTTGTTGTATGAGGTTTCTCACTTGAACAACATTTCACATATATTTCCTAACTACAATTTAATAGAAGCAAAATTTCTGATAATAGGATCTCACAACACACTCAAACAATTAGTTAAGAAAACTTAAACAAACCCGAAAGTTCTTTTGAGCTCAAATTATATTTCTCTCAAATATTGCAAGATTACAAGACTCGTACAATTCGCATACTAAGCGGTTTACAATTGAGAGATTATATACACAAAGCCACTATTGTATCCTTGTAGGAATATGAGGTTGGATTTATACTTGAAACAAAATAATTCTTAATCTAGTATAATGTTGTGACTTGACATGCCTAGCCAGGTTAAGTACAATTATTACAAGTATCTACTTTGAGCATTACAATAAATGCCTATAATAGAGAAAATTTAATTATGTTGATATTCAACAATAATGTAATCTTCTGTAATCATTGTTGCTCTAAAAGGTGTAAGTTGCTTTTCTACAAGCATCAAAATGTCTTCTTATTCTTTTCAGACTTCTTGAGTCAACTCTTCAACGTTCTTTAAATAGGGTTCAACATTGGCAGACGATGTTGGTCGGAAGTTGGGCATCAGAAGCTTCATGATCTTCTAAAGGCTTGTAGTCTTCATAAGCTTTTGTTGTCTCAAAAGCTTCATTGGTATCTGATGCTTATATCCCTCGAAAGCTTTGTTGTCTTTGGAAGCTTTGTATTCAGAAGCTTTTATCTTCGGATGTATTGATCATAAGAAGGATAAAGTTATTCTTCGAAAACTTTTAGTCGCCGAAGGTTAATCTCTTCCTTTCGATTACTAAAGGCTTCCGAAAGATAAGTTATCATTCAGAAGCTTCTTTCGGACTTAGAGTGATCTTGGATTTTTGTGAGTTGTTTTTGTCAATGCTTGTATATGTTTTCGTAACCACCAGTCTTCTTTGATCTTACATGCGATAAATTTGAAGGTAATACTAATTCGTAATTTATTTATAAAAAAGTACGAAATATCTTTCCAAATCCTATTGGTTATAAAATCATAAATGATGATAAACTAGTTTATCGTAATTTAAATTCAACTTATAGACCTAGAAAATCACATTCAAAAAGATCTGACGCCCATTTATGCACACAATTCGATCAATTTGTATTATAACCAGCACCTTATAAATCATAATTCAGAAACAATCAACTTAACAGAAATGGCAAACCTATCGTTTATGTGAAGAGAAGAAATGAGATGCGAAAGACAACACCATTGTTAAATTTAGTAGTGATGATGGTGGTAAGGCTAAAATGAAATGGTGTGGTGATGAGTCCATTGTGCCCGCAGTGAGTCCATCATCAAGTTCATCTCAATGACCACTCTAGTAGAAGGCCGTTGGTAGAACACACCTAACCAACAAAAACAACCATCACCGCCTGTGGAAATGATGCTAAATACCAATGTCATCTCTGGAAGCTCCATACCTTTATTTGAACTTGATTTTGAATATGTTCTCTTTATAGATGTATTATAGTGAGAGAAGAAGTTTGAGAGTTAAAATATGTGGTAAATTTACACACATATGTAGAAAGTTATATATAAATGAGAGAGAGAGTTACATATATATGTATGTGTAGAGATATAAACACACCAATGCTAGTAACTTTCATTCCAAGACTTACCAAAAAGTTATCTAATTATGTACGGACTTGATGTTGGATTGATGAGTGTTAATAAAACACTTGATCAACAAACAAGAATGATTCAATGAAGGATTATGAATCAAGACTTGTTGATCTTTTATTGTAACTGCTTGTATGTATTAATGAATCAAGACGTGCACACTAATTTTGCACCAATCATGATCTTCCTTAGAAATAACATTCATCAGTAGTACTCTTCAATCATTTAAATAAAAAGAAGCTTCGTTAAGAATCTAGTAGTTCCGTAGAAGCTATGGATTCTGTAATAACTCTAATGTTTCAATAAAAATCTTTTCAACCCGTACAAACCACAAGATGTGATGCAAAGTAATCAAGTTCTTCCATATTAATTAACTCACTATGAAATTATCTAAAGTAGCTACAATTAGTAATTTTAGTAGATTATCAGCTACAAGGTTCCATACATTTGACAAGTCTAACAACTTGATAAAAACTTGATAAGACAAGATAAAGACTCAACAAGCACCTATTTTTTCATATATTTTTATAACCTTGGAACCCATTACATAGTAAACCTCCAGGTCCCCCAATACCCGACTAACTGATAGGAAAACAAGCACCTATTAGAAAACTCAGTGACTTGTAAATTTGAATTACGAAACATTTTATTAACCTACAAGTGTCTTACTTAAGTAACATGTGAGCCTAGAATTTGACTTAATTTATGTGAAATTAAGCACCCGATAATATCATATCACCAAATGGCAAAAGATTGTTTAATCACTTCTAAATAATTAAATATCTTAACTGCATGAAAGAAATATAGGAGTTTCAAACTAAAAGGTGTAATACTCACTTATAAATTTCTCCATTGAGTAAAAAAGCTACACACATATTACGAGCTTCCAACAATACCTTCCTTCCAATATCCCAACCTTTTTTTTATATCTTAAACTAGGGACTTCAAAAATGCACCAAAACTTTGATATTTTTAATATTATATGCTGCTAGAATTATACCTTAAGATAAAAAAAAATGTACACTTAATTTGAACCAGACAATAATAGAATTCGTTGTCATTGTATGCAGAAAAGTATCTAGAAAAGTATCCAGAAAAGTATGCAGAAAAGAAAATGAAGAAGAATAACAAGGCATGGATAATTGGGTTGATTATCTTGATTCCATCTTTGGCTGTACTCCTCTCATTCTATTGGGTATACAAGTACATTGATGTTAAAGGTATCAACTACACCCTTTCACTCTATTTAGCATTACCATTTTGCTTGATAATCATTTGTCTGCCAATATTACTGTCCTTGCATGAATTTGATTATTTACAAACTTGCTTGCAATATTGCATATAATTCTCAATATCAGCTAGGTCGAATTGAAATCTAAAGTAAACCATAAACAGTAATCGAAGCTAAAACTTATTGCTTCAAAGTGAGTGACCTCTATGCATCAAGAAATTTCGTGCCACTATTCAAGGGAACCATGTGCTTTGATTTGTGGCAAATCACTTCCCCAGATATAGCAAAGCAGCAATTAGTATACCTTATCAACAGTAACAAGTGTTGATAAGCCGATTGAATTTATTGAGTTTTCAAGATCTCAAGTGGCTAGAAATCATGCTTGGAACCAACATAATTTTACTTGAAATCTAGTGTAAGAGAAACAATGTTTCGGTTTCTGTGTGTACCAAAATTTCCATCATCTTACAATATAAGTTTGGTTGTTATATATAGGCATATCGGTGACCTTTCGAATTGTCACGCAACCCTTTTGAATAGTAAAGACTTGCAATGGTTTATTGTTGGAATTTTAGCAGAAAATGAGATTTTACTAACTTTGGACATTTATAATTATATGTATTTGTTATGTATTTAATTATTGAAAACTAAGTTTATGTTCTATTGTAGAAAACCGGTGAGCTGAGGAGAGACTAACTTAACCAGGATCAAGAGCTTAGACAAAGCTTTTGATGTTTTGCTCCCTCTTGAGTTTTGCTCTTTAGTTATTTTAGTGTTTAGTTTTCATAAATTAGAAGAAAAGAAGAGAAAACAGTAGGGCAACACAAAGAAGATTCAGAAAAGTGTTGTTTAAATTATTCAGTAGATGTTGGGGTATAAATAGCCCCGACATTTAATGTTTCAGGACAAATACAAGAAGAAGACAAACAGATAAGACTGATGACACTATTACAGACACTGTAGCATCATAATAGTACAAGCGTAAAGTCAACATAGGATCTTTAAAGATCTTAGTTCAGACTTTTGTACTGATGCTAATACATTATTCTTTCGGAAGCTCTTTATATAAAACTATCTAATGTAGACAGTTATCCAAAAGCAGGTTACATTTATTCTTTCAACAGAAGAAACATATGTCTTCTGAAATATTGTTTTTCTTCCGAGGCAGATGTCTTTGTAAGTCTTCCGAAGTAAATGACTTTTATTCTTCGGAAGCAAGTGTTCTCTTCCGATAGTGTCTTCTGAGGTTTGTCTTCAGATAGAGTCTTCCTAAGCAACTTCTGAAGTATTGTCTTCGGAAGCATTTTTCTTTTATTTGTCTTCGGAAGCAGTTGTCTTTTATTTGTCTTCGGAAGCATTTTTCTTTTATTTGTCTTCGGAAGCAGTTGTCTTTTATTTGTCTTCCGAAGGTTCTTCTGAAGACTTGTCTTCGAAAACTAGTGTCTTTTATTTGTCTTCGGAAGCAATTGGCTTTTATTTGTCTCTTCCGAAGGTTCTTCTGAAGACTTGTCTTCGGAAGCTAGTGTCTTTTATTTGTCTTCGGAAGCAATTGGCTTTTATTTGTCTCTTCCGAAGGTTCTTCTGAAGACTTGTCTTCGGAAGCTAGTGTCCTGCAACATTTATTACAAAGATTATTTGAAAGGTGGTTTTGCTTCGTCAGTCCTTATTTTCCAACAATCTCCCTCTGGACTGATGAAGCCAAAACCACTTAATGTTAGATCCCAATCAATTTCTAGAACATCAGACTCAGTGGGGAAAGAATCATGAGAATGGTTCAAATGGGTCTTAGTAAAGCAAAGGCTTCTTTGTTTATCAGAGCTAGGCTTCTTTTGTTTATTTAAGCATGAGAATGGTTCAAATGGGTCTTAGTAAAGCAAAGGCTTCTTTGTTTATCAGAGCTAGGCTTCTTTTGTTTATTTAAGCGTTAACCACCTTTTGAGAATAGTTTATGGATTATAGATTATCTCCCTCTTTTTGGCTTAATCAGCCGGAGACAAGGCAGGGAAGAAAGAAAGGCAGAGAGAAGTGGGAGAAATGCTCCTTGAAAGGCAGTGGAGGAAGGGTAGTAGTAGTGAAGGTGGTTGAGAAGATTAGAAAACCTTCAAATGAAGGTGCCTGCATGGGGTTGGATTTGGAGTACAGGACTAAAGATATCCGTTAATTCCATAATGTGAAGAACTGATCCGTCCATCATTTTGTAGATGTCATCCGAATCCCTGACTAGAGAGTCAGTTTTATTATGACCTGAGTCCATCTCAGAGATGTCATAAACCCCTTTTTCTTGGTTCTGGGGATTTCCTAGCCTTAGTTTAAAGAAAAACTTCATTGGCTGTTGCCATACCAGGAGTCTTATTGCCTAATCCATTCAAATGAAAAGCCATTGGATTTGCATATGAAATGGATGCTCCTGATATATGATCAGGAGGTCAAGATGGACTTGACGACCGGATCTCATCCTCTTTTATAGGGTAGAGAAGTGTTGATGGATAGTGGGGGGGCTTTTAGAAACAGAGTTGTCCCTGGGAGAGAGGACGACCAACTGAAAGTCAACTGACATTTCAATGGTTAGTTAGGGTTCCCTTAGGAATACAACATCATCCTGTGAAGAGGATGAATGAGGAGCAGGATGGGAAGAGATGCTTGATATATCTGTGAGGATGAAACAGATGTATCCATGTGTTCAGTGGGAACACAATCATGTTCAGGGATCTCATCTTCCTGAACAGATTCTTTTGGGTTTATTAGGCTTGGAGGGTTTTGGAGAAGTATTTTATGGCCAGTACCTAATTTAGGTGTGGAAGAAGGGTGGATGTGGGTTTACTAAAGATGGGTGTTTCTTTAGTATCATCCATCATTTTGAACATCAGTTAGTCAAGTCCGTCATAATATTATGAAGATCAAAGAGACAAACTGAAGGCATAGCCGGAACTTATGAACATTTTGGATGATATACCAGGTTATCAAACAGATGTTATTTGAAATAGTTGCCTGTAAAGATCAAAAGGACTGACTTCTACATAATCAAGTTTTTCAGGTTAACCTAAAAAGTTCATGATTAAGTATGAAATTACAAAACTGAGTTAGAATAAGAGAGAGAGAGGTTGAGACTTACACATTTGGTCAAGAAGACATGTTCATGCACATCCGAAAAGTACAGACGAAATTTTGTGAGGAATGAAGCCTGGTCCGAAGCCGTTACGCCATTATCATAAGCATGAAGCTTGCGACAAGGTAAGCATAAGTGCTTCGTGCCAGACGACATGCCTGACAATTTATCATCCGTAACCATGAGCATTACTTAGAGTCTTCAAGAGGAAGAAGAGTTTCTTGAAAAACCAGAGGAGGAATAGGGTTTAAGTAGAATTATGGAGAAGAAGATGATAAATAAGGGAAGTAATCCGAGAAGATTATTGGTTAAAAGAAAATGGCGGTAATAATCTTCTTGAGCCGTGAGAGTCAGTATTGAGACTCGGGTCTATCAGAAAGATTGACAACTGTCACATCAAATGCAAAGCTCAAGATTTTTATTGCAGAATCGGAAGAATCTTATTTTAGACACAAGTTAAATAAACTTATGAAAGTTATCGGAAGAAGAAAATAGAAGAAGAGGATATCTTCGGAAGAAAAGACATCGGAAGGAGAGGAATGTAACAATGGAAAGTTTAAACATCAGATAGATATGAAGCAGTGATTATATAGCCACTGATCCTATCTGTGTGTATAGATAATTACTGAAAGAAATCAAGAGTTCTTTATCAGTTGTTTATCCAATATCCATTGTTTGGATAATTAAAAAAAAAATTATCCTTTAATGTTTATTAACTCATATTTATCATGCCCAGTTTTGCTACAAACTTAGAGAAAGTTGAGGAGTCTAAGGGCTTGGTAAATATGTCAGCTATTTGATCACTTGTAGAGACATGTTCTGGAACTATTAGTCCTTTTTCAAAACAGTCTCTAATGAAGTGATGCCTTATTTCAATGTGTTTGGTTTTAGAATGATAGACAGGATTTTTTATTATGTTTTTGGCAGCTTCGCTGTCTATCAAAAGAGGTGTTTTTAGTTCAGTTATTCCAAAATCTAGCAGTTGATATTGTAACCAAAGAATTTGGGCAGTGCAATGGGCTGCTGCAATGTATTCAGCTTCAGCAGTTGAATTTGACACTGATGTTTGCTTCTTGCTTTGCCATGACACTAAGCAACCTGCAAAGAACTGACAACCTCCTGAAGTAGACTTTCTGGTGAGCGAGCAGCCAGCATAATCACTATCTGTAAAACCAACAAGCTTGCAAATTTGATTAGCAGGATACCAAATACCTAGTACAAGAGTACCTTTAAGATATCTGAGTATCCTCTTCACAAATGAAAGATGAGATTGTTTGGGAGCAGATTGATATCTTGCACAGACACATGTTGCATACATGATGTCTGGCCTTGATGCAGTAAGATACATCAGAGAACCAATCATGCACCGGTAGAGAGTTTGATCTACAGGTTCACCATTGTCATCTGAACATATGCCAGGACTTGTTGCCATGGGAGTAGAAATTATTTTGCAATCATTCATATCAAATTTATTAAGAAGATCTTTTACATATTTAGATTGATGAATGAAAGTCCCGTGTGGGGTTTGTTTGACTTGAAGTCCTAAAAATGTTTTTAGTTCACTTAAAGCACTCATTTCAAACTTAGAAGACATTAATTTAGAGAATTGTTCACACATGGACTGTTTTGTTGATCCAAAAATGATGTCATCAACATAAATTTGGACTAACAAGAGTTCCTTATCTACCCTTTTTATGAACAAAGTCTTATCAATGGTTCCCCGTGAGAAATTATTAGAAAGAAGGAATTGAGAGAGAGTGTCATACCATGCTCTTGGAGCTTGTTTTAGGCCATAAAGTGCTTTGTCTAGTTTGTACACCCAATCAGGATGATGAACATCATCAAATCCTGGTGGTTGACAAACATAGACTTCCTCTTTTATTGTCCCATACAGGAAAGCACTCTTTATGTCCATCTGGTATACCTTTATGTTATATGAGGTGGCAAATGCTAGGAAGAGTCTAATGGCTTCCAATCTTGCCACAGGAGCAAAAGTCTCATCATAGTCAATACCTTCCTCTTGACAGTAACCTTGCACAACTAACCTGGCCTTATTTTTTATTATAATGCCTCTGTCATCTGTTTTATTTCTGAATACCCATCTGGTTCCGATGGGATATTTTCCATCGGGCAAGGGACATAGAGTCCAAACATTTTGCCTTTTGAACTGCAACAGTTCATCTTGCATTGCCTCTACCCAATTATTGTCTTTAAGAGCCTCCTGATATTTAGACGGCTCAATTTGGGATAGAAAGGCTGCATGAAGACAAAAGTTTGAAATCTGGCTTCTTGTTTGAACTCCTTTACTTAGATCACCTAAGATTTGTTCTAGAGGATGATTTTTGTTGAAAGGAATGATGTCCAAACAGTTATTTGAGGAGGCAGCATCGGAATAAGATAAGTTTTCGATGGGGGTCAGAGAGTTTGGAATGTGATCAGGAACATCTATGGATGCATTATCCAACACATACAAGAATCTCAGATGCAATGTAAAATGAAGAACAAGAAATGATATATAATAATAATAGTTCAACATTCAACAAGATTACATTACCTACCTCTCACATGCTCTCAAACTCCATAGATAAAGAATCCATGGAGTACATGGGGGGAGAGCTCTCAAGACTACATTGAAGCACACTCTCATCACTCTCTTGTCTGGTTATTATTCTACAAATGAGAATAATATATATTTATAGTGTCACATGTCCTAAAACCCTAAAACCAACAAATACAACAAAATGATAATAAATAATAAATATTAAATTAAGCTCTATCATTTGTTGTGGTCTTCAGGTCTTTTGGTCATCAAGTGTCTTCGTAATCTTGAGTCTTTAGTGGCTCGTGTGGTGACTCGTTGCTCTCGAATCAACAAATACATCATACTTCTTGTTTACATTCCATCTATCCAAATTAACCGTTGGTCTTAACTCGTTGCTCTGATACCAGTTGTTGGATCGGGTTATGTAACTTACACAACACTTTCACAAGGTATCTTCTACTAAGTTGATAGATGCGGAAATTCTATCAACTTGGTTTGCAAAACAGATTGAAACAAATATAGAAAACAATTTTAAATTCAAGGTTAAAGTATATTGCATTCAACTGTTGAGATTACAAGTATTAACTCAAGCAGAAGCACATATTCTAAGTTACAGATGAAGGCTTATATACTAAAACCTACAGCTGTATCCTCGTAGGGATACAAGGCTGGACAAAATACGAGAAACAAACTAATGCTAAAACTAGTATATGTTATGGTCTTGACAGGCTAAGCCATATTAATTAAAATTAATACATAAAATCCATTGACTTTTACAATAAATGCCTACACTACAAAAGACATTAAATTCATGATATCTCTGTAGTTCTGAAAAATCTCCTTTGTAGCTGACTATCTTAAGAATGTCTTCTGTGTTGGTTCTAACATCAGAAAGCAACCTTGATTATTTCTTTAAGTGTCTTGGATTTTGTCAAAGAAGTCTTCGGAAGTCTTTGTACTCTGAAGCTATTGAACTTAACTTCAGAAGCTTTGTCTTTGAAAGCTTTTGTCTTCAGAAGCTCTTGTCTTCCTTGGAAGATCTCAAAGAAAAAGGCTATCTTCTTTTTGATGTCTCTGATATGCATGTCCGTGGTAAAGTTCTTCAATGGGCCAAGTTGTTGCCGAGAGAATCCATAGTTCACCAGGAACTTTTTCATCTTTTTTCGGTAGGTAGTCTCCTTTTGTTTCTTGGTGAGAACTGCCATAGCTTTAGATGCAGCAGCAGCCTGTTCAAGCTGCTGCACCCTGTCCAGCTCAGAGGCCATTCTAGGTACCGACCAGTTAAGTATCTCATCTACCTCAAATCCCTTCTCCTGGAGGAGACCAGAAAGTCTTAGAATTTCTCCATCCAGGGAAGTATCTGGTCGGACCTTCTTTAGTGGTACCCTCCTCTCCTCTTGTGCAGCTTCCTCCTATGGGGTTAACTTCCTTTTG
The DNA here is from genome assembly GCA_009363875.1 of Mikania micrantha. NCBI lineage: Eukaryota > Viridiplantae > Streptophyta > Magnoliopsida > Asterales > Asteraceae > Mikania > Mikania micrantha. The sequence continues at coordinate 69,415,211 of CM018682.1, read as the reverse complement.
CCTTTGTCCATTTTGTTTAACCCAGAGGAGATGGATCATGTGGCCTCTCCAGTTGGTTCTTCGGCCAATGGTTCTTCTGAGGAAGTAACTTCAAGTATGAATGGGCCTTCGGAAGCAGTTACAGCTTCGGAGTTAACCTTAGCATTCACTGCCTCCTCCAGTTGACCAAACACCTTGGAAGGATCCTTTGTAGTGTCCTTAGAGAACTCAGGAATGTAGGAGAGGGTTTCATTCGCTACTGTCCTAAGAGGGGACATAGGTTCCATGGAAATAGAGGTTTCAGCTTGAGTGGAATCCTCCATGGTAACCTTAGCTAAAGTCCTAGAAGGGGATTGTTGAATCCTGGGTTCCATGGAGATGTTGGATGTGAGCTATTTTTGTATCTCCATGGATGCCCCTGCTTCTTCGGAAGAAGAGGAGGAAGATCTAAAATAGTGAAAGTGTTTGCTTAAGAACTCATCCCAGTCGTTGTCTAAATTAACAAGGACTGGAGTGGGTTCTGGAGCAGCTTCCTCCTCTCCTTTGGCTGGAGATCCTGATCCCATAGGTTGTACCTTCTCCCCCTTTTTGGAAGCATCAAGGGAAAAAGAGGACACCTGGCTAGGATCAGGATGAAATGGTTGAAGGATGAGTGGGGGGCGGCGCCGGAGGTCCAAGATGGTAGCATGTTTTTCTTGGACCTTCAGCCTCAGGGTAGCAACCTCAGCTTCTAGGTGAGCTACCCTGGCTTGTAAAGTGGATATGGTGGCCGTCAAATCTAGTATGGTTGTGCCCTCATCCACCAGAGTGGAATCATGGGGCGATGGAGGCATGAGCCTAGCTCCTGCAACTCCACAACCAGATGTGGTTTCTTGGCTCCCTGGATTCCTCTCATTGAGAATGACCTCAAAGAAGTCATTAGCAATGTGACTTGCCACAGGGGAGGTCCTATTGCCTGCACCACTATCCTGAAGAACCTGAGAAGGTTCAACAGTAGTGGTAGCCTCCACTGTATTGACCCCTTCAGAACTTCTGGGATCAACCTATGTACTAGAAGGCTCTGGGTCAGGAAACCGTGCTTGTAATTCTTTCACCACTCTCATAAAAGTTTGTGTAGTGGGAGAGAGTGGGTCATCCAGAGCAACTGCAGAGAGTCCGTGATATTTCTAGGCTTTCACAGTTTTGGTTTGTATATTCATAATGATACCATGAGCGTTTCTTAACAGCCCATCTTTGTCTCAGTAGAGTCTTTTAGAAGTATGGGTGGGAGGCATTGATGGGTTATACTCTCCTGGGGACCTGGGAGACAGTCCCTGAACTAATGGAGTTGCTTCAGAAGAAGCAGACTCAATGATGGGGGTATCCCTTGGGATATTCTCAGGTATGTATGGTGACATACTCTGAGGGCTTTCAGGCTGGAGAGGGGCAGCCACTGGTTCCAGAGGAATAACCAACAGTGTAAAAGCAAGTGTGGTTTTCACCTTAGGCAGAACTGGGCCCCTACCAGTTCTTTTTGCCTTTTTCTTGGAGGCTTTAGAAGAAGGGTCCTGAACAGCTGTAAAGAGCTGCTCAGGGGTTCATTTTCGTTTGTATGTGATTTTTATTGGGTGTGGGATGGAAAGGGAAGGTGTGGGATCAGCAACTGTTGGTTCTACAATGTTGTCACCTTCAGGAGCAGGGAGCTCCATAGAAGGAAGAAGAGGAGTGAAAGTTCTAGAGAACTGAGCACTCTTCTTGTTCAGTTGAAAAAAACCTTGGAAGTAACCAAGGGGATATTATATATGTTCCCAGTTAGTGAGCGGGGAGGAGCCCAACTCACTGTTAAAAAGATGCTGTAAAAATATGGGATACATACAAAATTTCTTTGGTGACGAAAGATTGTCAACCAAGTTATTAAAAATAAAAGCAGAAAAGTTAAAAAGTTGATTGGAGATCAATCCATGAATGGCCGAAACTAAATCAGAGGAGACTAGATCCCAACCACCAATTTTATTAGACAAACAGTGAAGAAAAACATGTATGAGGTACTTATAATTATAGGACACTATACCCTTCAAATAGGGTGTAGAAGGAAGAGGACCTTCGTACCCCAATGACTTAAAGGTCACTGCTACCTCATCCCTTGTGAATGAGACCCTTCCACCGGCATCATTAAGATGAAGATGCCGACAGATGGCCTCCACAAAAATGGAGATAGGATGAGCATCAATGGTAGCCATGAGAGTTCTACCATTGGGAGATAAAGCAACAGAACAAGAATGCAAAAACTGTTGGTGATGAGATTCTTACACCACAGGTTTGACGGTGAGTGAAAAATTATACCTGCTCCTCTTGAGAAAGGAGATGATTGCTGCGAAATCAACATCATGATCAGCTGATAGCTCCGCAACCAGGTTGTGAGCAGGTAGAAAGGCAAGAGATTCCATGGTGATCGGAGAGGATTTAGGGTTTAATTTGAGGGAGAACGAGGAATTCGATTTGAAAATGGAAAGGTGAGAGAAAATGGAATGAGTGGGAGACCTTTTATACCTTTGGATGTCAGCATTTAATATAGAGACACATTTAATTTTTGAGATCTGAAGTGTCAGAAAAAAAGGACTTCCGAGACAGCTATTGTGCACTGGGATTCTCACATATTTCAAAAGGGGCAACTAGGTTCCGAAGATATTGCTATCGGAAGGAGCACATGAGACCAGAAGATATTCTTCGGAAGACAGGCACTTCTGATGCATATTTAAAGAATGTTAAATATATCATCGGAAGCACTTGCTTCTGAAGGTTTAGCAATGTTCATCAGATTGGATTATGCTTCGGAAGACATTTTCTTCTAATTACCACATTTTGCTTAGACAAGCAATTTTATTGGATCAGAAGATGAAGCTTCCGAAGTCAAAGTCAATGTACCGGAAGATGAGCACCTCAGAAGAATTAATGTCTTCCGAAGTGTGATTGCTTTAGACCCAAGAGGTAAAGAATACTTCCAAAGACTTAAAAGATCTTCTGAAGAGTAATTACACATCAGAAGAAAGTTTAAGTTTATCTTCCGAAGGATTATTTACACCTAGTTACCAATTCATTTATTCAAAATTGATCATACGAATGGCTGTTATTAAATACCTGAATCTTCCTTCATCAAAAGCCTTGGTGAAGAGATCAGCCTGATTGTGTTCTGTATCAACTTTAACAAGATGAATTAACTTCTTTTCTGCACAATCTCTGATGAAGTGATATCTGATGTCAATGTGCTTGGTCTTTGAATGCTTGACAGGATTGTTAGTGATGGAGATTGCACTGGAGTTGTCAATCTGTATAGAAGTATTACAGAGTTCTACTCCATAATCTTTCATTTGATTTTGAATCCACATTACATGAGCATAGAAACTAGAGGCAACAATGTATTCAGCTTCTGCAGTAGAAGTAGAGACACATGTTTGCTTTTTACATTGCCATGAAACTATTCTAGATCCAAGAAACTGACATCCTCCTTACGTGGACTTCTTGCTAATGTTGCAACCTCCATAATCACTGTTAGCGTAGGCCATGAACTGAAAGTCTGCATTCCTAGGATACCACAATCCTAGGCTTGGTGCTCCTTTGAGGTATCTGAAGATTCTTTTCACAACAAGCATGTGTGAATTCTTTGGATTAGCCTGAAATCTTGCACACAAATAGGTTGCAAACATGATGTCAGGCCTGCTTGCTGTGAGATACATCAAGGAGCCAATCATTGCTCTGTATTGGTGCTGATCAACATCCTCCCCCTCAAAATCAGGGCCTAAGGATGTTGTTCTGGACATTGTGGTGCCTAGAGCTTTGCAGTCAGTGAAGTTAAACCTTTCAAGAATATCCTTGACCTATTTTGATTGATTAATGAAGATCCATGTAGGAGTTTGCTTCACTTGTAGTCCAACAAAGAAAGTAAGCTCTCCCATTGAGCTCATTTCAAATTTGGACTTCATTAGCGCTTCAAAGTTCTTACAGAGAGATTCATTAGTAGAACCAAAGATAATCATCAACATAGACTTGGACAAGCATAATATGTTGATTGGATTTCTTGAAGAAAAGAGTCTTGTCAATAGACCCTCTCTTGAAGTTGTTTAACAGTAGAAAGGAGGACAAGGTTTAATACCATTTTTCGGGAGCTTGATGCAGCCCATATAGAGCTTTATCAAGCTTACAGACATGCTTAGGAAACTTAGGATCCTCAAATCAAGGTGGTTGACAAACGTATACTTCTTCATCAATTTTTCCATACAGGAAGGCACTTTTGACATCCATTTGAAATACTTTCAAATCTTTGGCAGCTGCAAATGCTAGAAATATTCTGATTGCCTTAATCCTTGCAACTGGAGCAAAAACATCATCATAGTCAATCCCTTCCTCCTGTGTGTACCCTTGTACAACTAGACATGCTTTGTTTTTGATGACAACACCTTTGTCATCCTTCTTATTTCTAAAAACCCATTTGGTTCCAATTGCATATTTACCCTTAGGTAAGGGGCAGATTTTCCAAACTCCTTGCCTTTCAAACTGAAGAAGTTTTCTTGCATTGCTTCTACCCAGCTGCTATCTTTCAATGCTTTAAAAACTTTCTTTGGTTCTATTTGAGATAGAAAGCAAGAAAACAAACATATGTTTGCTTCATGCATGGAACTCCTTGTCCTTAATCCTTCTTCAACACTGCCAATGATATTCTCAGCTGGATGAGTGTTATGAATGCGAGTTCTTGGAATCACATCCAGTTGGGAACTCAAATCCAAGTTCCTTGGCTCAAGGTTTGGAAGTACAACCTCAAGCTGGATTTCTAGTAGATCTTGGATTCTCTGATGTTGGACTGCTACGGGTGGATTTTCTCTGGATAGAGAAGTTTCCAGAGTGTTTGCTTCATCAGAAGGGCTCCCAACTTCCTCTTGACTCTGTGGAGCAGAGGTAGAGTCACTTAGAGGAACAGCCCGAGAGGTGATGATTGTCTCCGAATGTGAGACTGCTGGAGGGGTTGAAGTGGATTCTGATGAGGTTTGTCTTGAAGCTATTGGCAGTTTAACACGAAAATCTTCTTCCCTTTTGTGCTGAGTGGAGTCAGAGGTAGTGGTCTGTGGTTCTGGAACATACTCTTTCAAAAGATTAAATGCATATGTGAATTTATCAAGATCAAACAACCAATCAGGGCTATTCTAGGTTTATTGATAGTATGTTCATTAAACTGAACATTTGCAGACTCTTCAATAATCCTGGAATCTTTGATGTATACTATATATGCCTTAGCAAGTGTATTGATAATCAGGGCTATTCTAGGTTTATTGTAGCAAGTGTAGGACTGTTGTTATTGAATTTATCTCTTTGGCATGATGAGATGATTTGTGTTACTTCCCTTTTAGGCAGGCAACACATTTGTCAAAACATATAAATTCCTTTGTTGGTAAACATGTAACCAAGTTAGTTTTGACAAGTTTATTCAAGTTTTTCAGGTTTACATGACAAAGTCTCCTATGCCAAAATGATGATTCATCAAGTTAGGCTTTTGAGACAAAGCAATTAATATTGCTGAGTGGTGAAGCTGTGCTCATGTCCAGCATATACATGTTGTTCCTTCTGGGAGCTCTGAGCAGAATTTGGTCATTTGGAACAACCAATCCTGGTTTCAGGACAATACATTCATGCTCAGTGAACAACATGTTATGCTTCTGGACACACACATGTGATACACTCAGCAAATTATAATTCAATTCTTTCACATAATGCACATTCTCAAAACTTACCTTACCATTCGTTATTGTGCCTCTACCTGTGATGTATCCACCCACTGGATCACTTCCAAAAGCAACAGGCCCTCCAAAAAATGGTTCATATTTGTGCAGGTGGGTCTTGTTGCCTGTCATGTGCCGGGAGCAGCCACTGTCAACAATCCACAAGTTGCCTTTTGAGTCTTACTGTCCATGCACATGGTTAGAAGTTAATTAGTTTCTGATGGGAACCCAAGCCCATGTGGTCTTGGGTTTTCCATTTGCATCATTATAGGATATTTTCTTTGAAATCATCTTTGGTGGAACGGATGATGAGCCTGTTGATGGAGCTGTTGGTTGAAATGTTAGTTCAGATGTTTCCTTCTTCTTCCAGACTTTCTTGACATTTGGAACTGTTGGAGGAATTTTCTTTTTCTGACTGCCATCAGAACCAACTTTTTCCTTCTCTTCCGATGGTTTTGATTTTGTCTTGAGGTGGGGTTTTCTTCTGTTTTTCTTCTTCCGAAGTAGTGTGCTTCCGATGTTCCTTTTGCTTCAGAAGACTTCCTGCTCTTTCTTTTCATGTTGTCAGAAGTACCTGCTTCTGACGGCTTTCTGTGTTGCTTGACTGATCTTTTTCTTTTGGAAGCAGATTTTTCTTCCGAAGAAAAAGATGAATTGCTCCAAGATTTCCAGCTGTTTTCTCTTACTATTGGTCTTGAAATTGTTCTGCTTCTAGGATTGAAGAAGCAATCGGCAGCAAAATAAGTTGAATCTCCACACATAAGACACACAGTCTGAACATGGTTTGATTTATGAAACTTCTCTCTTTTGGAGGAGATTGAACTGTGCTTCACTGAACTTGATTTTCTGACTTGGGAGTTCCAACAGGACTTTTGTTTGGGTGGTTTACCTGAACCTTGGATACACTGGCTTTTCGATCTTTTGATTTAGCCATATGTGACTTGTCAAATGGACAAGTGACATAGTCATTTGAAGATGTACTCCCAGTTTGTACGTATTTTTCCTTCACAAAAGATGGTGTGGTTTTCTTGTTTCTTTTCTTGTATTTAGTAACCGATTTTAATTTTTCTAAATTTTTAGGAGTGTCATCTTTAGATGAATAAGTTGATTGAGCAGGGCTAAATTCACGGAAATCATTTTCTTGTTGAATTTTGTGTATATCCAAAACTTCATCATACACAAGGCTTGCTTCAGGTTTGCATCGAACCTCCACCAGTGGAGTATAGACAGATGGAGTTTCCATTTTGTTGTAACCCACCCCAGTACCCTTCTTCTTTACCAGCTCAGGTATCTCAGTCATTTTGAGAAGTTTTTCAAACTTCTCACCTTGACTGAGAAACTTGTCTTTGTATGACTCAGCCAATACAAGTTCTGTTTTGGCAGTAGTTAGTCTTTCCAAAAGATTGTTTATTTGACACTGCTTATTAGTGTCTTCATGTTTTAAACTGGAAAGAGTTTTTTCTAACTTCTCAATCTTTTCTTTGTAATTTCTTTCAGCTTCAAAGAAATTTGCCTTAATAACTTGTATTGACTCAAGCTCATCACAGACTTGAGCATTAAAACGTTTGTAATAATTTAATTTTTCTAAACATTCAGGGGTACACATGTCATCTATTACCTTGAATGTAGAAGTGGAGTCATTGACCATCAAATCATTGTTTAAGGTAGATGCTTCCTCAGCTTGAAAGCTCCAGTCAGAAAAATCGTGCTATTTCTGCAATGTTTGCACTGTTGGAGGAGCTTGGTGCTTTGTGATTTGGCTGACCTGAAGTTGACGGCTGAGAACTTGGGGATTTGCACTCTCTTGCAAAATGTCCCAGCTTTTGACAGTTAACGCATTTGAGTTTAGACTTGTCCAGACCAAACCTAGTTTTCATGTTATGCTTTTTGAACTGTCTTCCAGTTCTCTAGTAAAACTTCTTTGCTCTTTATGAAATCATGGCCATCTGATAGTTGATGTCCATTTCTTCCAGGTCACTAGCAGGGATCCCGTCTAGATCCTCCTGACACAAATGAAAATAATTTGTTTCTTCAGCCATGAATGCTCCCTGGCTTGAGGTAAGCAATGGAGTTGAGCTTGCAAATGGGTTTGAATGAGAAGTTGATGGAGTTGGTGTTTCTGGGAAGGTGATAATGGGTGTGGAGTTTGAATGGTAGATGGGCTGATAGTTTTGAAATGGAGGATTGTGGATGGGAGCATACAAGGCAGCTGAACCTGAGGGAATTGAGGTAGGTTTAAGTTCTTAGGCATCAATCTCCATTTGGTATGCACTAAGTATACCGAATAATTCTCCCAGCTTTAAAGTTCTAAGATTTTCTGTTCTATGAATAGCAACAGAGTAGATATTCCAGGCATGTGGAAGTGATCTTAGAAACTTCCTGATGACACGTTGATTCTCCATCTTCACTCCTCCAGCAGTTAACTCATCAACTAATTGAACATACCTTAAATACTGAGAAGCCATCTTCACGTTGTTCTATTGGCAAAAGTTCTCAAACTTTTGCTTCAGCATGTCCTTTTTATTCTCGTTCACATCTTCCGACCCTTCATACATCTGTTGCAAAGAGTTCCATAGCTCTTTGGCAGACTTGCATTTCTTGAATGAGTGTATGATAGAGTTTGGAATTGCCATCTGAATTAGCCACAAGGCTTTAGAGTCCACTTCCATCTTTTTGTAATCTTCGTCTGAGTACAAAGATGGGTCTTCTGGAACAGGTGCTTCACCAGTACCTACAGCAGCAACGGTTGGGATGAATGGTCCCTCAAGAACTGACTTCCATAGCTTGAAGTCTTGCTTCCTGATGAACCCCTCCATTCTAACTTTCCAGGTGTCATAATCATCTGCTGTAAACATAGGAGGTTTTTTGAGCGTGCCATTTTCTGTGTCGGGCTTATTCATTGTTGTCATTTTTACAAAGAGATTTTCAGCAAAGAGTAGTAGAAGATAACAACTGGTAACTTAAGAATGGTTAGTTATTTAAGTTAGAGAGCCAAAGCTCTGATACCACTTGTAAAAACGGTTGCGGAATAGGACCTTCCCAATTTGTGAAGATGAAGCATTTCAAGAACAGAGAGAGTCTTTAAGATGGGTGAAGAACACATACAAGAATCTCAGATGCAATGTAAACTGAAGAACAAGAAATGATATATAACAATAATAGTTCAACATTCAACAAGATTACATTACCTACCCCTCACATGCTCTCAAACTCCATGGATAAAGAATCCATAGAGTTCATGGGGGAGAGCTCTCAAGACTACATTGAAGCACACTCTCACCACTCTCTTGTCTGGTTATTATTCTACAAATGAGAATAATATCTATTTATAGTGTCACATGTCCTAAAACCCTAAAACCAACAAATACAACAAAATGATAATAAATAATAAATTAAATTAAGCTCTATCATTTGTTGTGGTCTTCGGGTCTTTTGGTCATCAAGTGGCTTCGTAATCTTGAGTCTTTAGTGGCTCGTGCAGTGGCTCGTGCGGTGACTCGTTGCTCCTTAATCAACAAATATATAATACTTCTTGTTTACATTCCATCTATCCAAATTAACCGTTGGTCTTAACTTTTCTAGACCCAACAGTCTCCCCTTATTTGGTTAGATGAATTCAAGCCAATACAGAAGTATGATAAAACAAACATGAATAATAAGATTGAATTTGTGTAGATGCAATTCATGTTTCTTTCACCGCAACAATTATGCAGCTTTCTTTGTTCCATTTCTCAAACCCAAAAGAAACTTCTTGAAGTTCCATGTCTTCCATTTATCGTTTCCCCCTCTGATAAAGCTTCCCATACGATTAAACATTCTTAATCTTCAATCCCAACCCAAAAGATATCCGAATATAAGGTGTCATAAGTATAGGAATCCCAGCCTTCCTTGTAATGAACATATGAAAAATAAAGGTTCAAAGATGAATGTAAACCATATCCCAAAAATTTGATTCTTGAGAGTCTTCAAAATAGAATCAAGAAATCTTCACATCAATGAAACCGAAGTCTTCACTGATAAACCACTGTTAACACACTTGCCATCAATTTCAATCCATCAAACATGAATAAAGCATAGTATACATGTATCATGGATAATTGTAACAAAAACTCACATCAAGTAAAAGAATGAATGCGGTCAGTCTATGACTCTCCACTAAGATATGCCAACTTAAGATCAATTCCCAAATTACATTTGGAATTAGATTGGTAGTCTGCCCAAAGCATTCAACATGGCCCATGCTGTTGAATTTATTCAACAACAACTCCGTGTTGACGTAACCCGGCCATATGACCTATGCTGGTAAACTTAGCTAGCAGCAAATCCATATTGTCGTAAAGCATCAAATCTGCAATTAGTTTCTAAAACAAATTTAAAATGCTAAATGCAGCCTTGGCATAACCAAACGTGTCCCGCTTTCCCTTATAGTGATCACCGGTACTAACGTTATAAAGATTATGATCAAGAATGAATGAATGAATGGATGTAGCTTGATGTATCTAATTTTGTTTGCAACAATGAACACCATGACTACATGTTATGAAATTTATACCATTTAAAACATTTAAATGATATATTATGTTTGAATAGTGATTTCATGATTTAATACGATGGTTGAATACCTTGATTGAATACCATGATTGAAACCTTGATTGATTACAATGGTTAAGCACCTTGTTTAAATCCAAAGATTTAACTGAAAATAGTTCTTTTGGAATCCCAAAGTTTACAAGTTTAATGGTTTATAAAACATATTGCTCTGAAAGAGTTTTATAAAACTTACTTGATAATATTGTATAATGAAAACATTTGATCACATGTTTCACCCCAAAACAGTTATAAAAACAGTAAAATAGTGGTTATGTTCTCACCTTGATCGAGTGTGCAATGAACTATGATGAACTATGATTCAGTATCGATCCCCTCATTTGTTCTTGTAACTTTTTCGTATTTAGATCCCTGATTGAGTTTGATATAATTATGAATTATAAGTATTTGTTCATGTTTTTTTATGAAGATTGATTCTTTCTATTCTTGTTGATTATGTTTTCTAAGTATCATAACCATTTATTCTCAACTTAAGTTTAATAATAAGAGATTGTTGTTGAATCATGTAAAGTTGTTTAAGGAGTGTTGTGACTATGTTTGAATCATAAAAGAATGTTTAACTTTTGAAAACAGACAACATACTTAACCATGCATGAAAATTGTCATGCATGGCTTAGTACCAATTGATGTATTTTATAAAGTTTCTTCTTATTGTAATTTAAACAATAACTTAAGTAATCAACTAATTATTATAAGTAAATTAAAGTTGTGTTTAAACTACGATAATTTAAGTTTTGAAAATGGTAAAGTCTCCATACCTAGTGTCAAGTATAGGATGTTAACCCTAACCCGACCACCCTAGGTTATCCTAGTGGATACTTATTTAGTTTATTGTTATATTTGGACTCTTTATGGCTTGGAGCACCTAGATAGTTTTAGGGAACTAACATCGATGGACAAGAGATGGTTGATGCAAAGGTGGTCCATTGATACTTTCAATATCGATGGTTTCCTTAACCTCAACACAATTTCCTCTCTAATCCACCATTTTCGAAGTTCCTTATGTTATTCTCCTTGGATAACATTCTTCCCTACAGTATCGATGATTAGAGGAGGCCAAAAGTGGTTTTGACATTAACATGATCGACACAAGTTAGGTTGGTCACCTCAAAACCCGCTGATACTATAGTATCGACACTATGCCCCTTCTCATCGAATCTGTGGCCTTCAATATTGTTAATATCGATGCTTCTTGTTTGAGGGGTACTTGAAATTCACTAATTTAGTAGTCTCGATGGATCTGAGCAGGAGAATTTGGCTGTAATGATGGCTAATATCGATCTAATGTTCAGTTCATTCAGAACCTAGCCCATCGATACTATCAATATCGATGGGCCGCAGTATCGACGAGACTTCCTCTTCGATTCTATTAAAGTCGACGGTGGTGAGTTCCAGAATCTTAGAGTTCATCCATACCAAAAATAATGATAGTGTAATATCCTTCCATGCATGTCGAGACTACCAATCTCGGCTGACCAAGGCGGCACTCATCGATACTACCATTTTAAGCTGGGTTATGGCATCGATACTAGCAGCTCAAAGGTATTCTTCACTTCGACTGACCAAGGCTGCACTCGTCGATACTACCATTTTAAGCTGGGTTATGGCATCGCTACTAGCTGCTCAAAGGTACTCTTCACTTGCCCGATTTCCATTCGACTCACTAACATGATCCAAGTAATTCCAAGGTGCTTTCGGGTTATGATATGGTGTTTTGGAGGCTTGGAAACCGATTCGAAGCTAATTGGTACAGAATAGTAAGAAACCCTAGAACTCCGAACCTTCTCTCTAGATTTCCAGTCGATCGAGCTCGTGTTAAGGCAGATCCTCCATACTTTCAGCTTCCTTTCGTCGATATGAACTTTTAGACACCTTATATGCGCAATTTGGTGGAGGTTTGCTATGGTAGCTTGTGGATTTTGATGATGATTTTCAAGAGAGAGAGAGAAAACGGGAATGCAGAGAGAGAGAGAAGATGGAGCTGCATTCAATGTGAGGTAGGAGGAGAAGTAAGGGTTTTTATACCCCGAGGGGTTTCCCGCACATTCGCGTTCGATCGGTTTCACGTTGACGCGTTGTTTACGAATATAACGTAAACATTACGTTTTTATTAAAAATGGTTTTATATTATCTTTTAAGGCGGTGATTCCTAATAAATATTTTACACAAAATATTATTATTAATTTATTTTCGAAATCGTTTATTTAAGTTGTTTCGCCAGAACGTACAATTTTCGTGCGTATTCGTACGAAACGTCACCCGTACGAACACGTCGATTGTTTTACTTTCTGTTTTGGGTTTATAATTGTAAGATATCATTTAAAATATTAAACCCACAAATATATTCGTACGAATCGTCATTCTAACGAATAGGCTGTTAATTTAATATTCCATAATCATTGATTATTTGAACTTGTTTTCTCACAACGTTTATGTTTCATAATTTGGTTGTTTTGGATTATATGACTGATGAAATATAATGTCAGACATCAAATTTCCTCGTTACTGAGAGAAATTTCATGTCTTAGCTGTAGTGTGTGCAAACTGTTTTACTTGTTTAATCAATGAATATCCATAATGTATTTACAAACGAACTTATAATTACATACATGTGCCTACAAGCGTCTTCCATACTGATGATTACTTTACAGATGTTACGCCTGTTCTTTTTCTTGTTAATGTTTTAATCTTTTGTTTCATTGTAATTTTATTTTCATTGTAAATGTTTGAGTATTCAGTTTTATTTGAAATTGTAATGTAATCTGGAATATTAAATTAATAAAATATTTATATTATTTTGTGAACGGTGCTCCTGTTATAACCGCCAAATGAAGGGTCTTGAAGTATATAACAATGATTCAAGAACTTTTGAATCCTGGTTCATGTACATGTGATGACTCTTGAAGTTTTCATTTAACCATCTAACAACTGTTTATTCATTAAAATTTAGGGGTAACTAAGAATATCAAGAAGCTGTTACTGCGTCATATGAGACGCTTATTGCTTGACATGAGACGTGTCTACAATTATGTACAAGCAGATAAGTATATAAACACAGAGCTGCATTATTTCACCTTTCAAAGTATCTCATCTGCCACAAACAATTTCTCAAATGCTAATAAGCTAGGAAAGGGAGGTTTTGGAGAAGTTTATAAGGTAAAGTTTTAAAGACATTCTAATAATAAAAAAAAGATTTGATCATCTTAAAGTTTCATGTGATGCATTTTACAGGGAAAACTTGTTGATGGACAAGAAGTTGCAGTCAAACGACTATCAAGAAGCTCGGGACAAGGAGTCAAGGAGTTTAGGAATGAGACGGAGCTCATAGCCAAACTTCAACACACTAATCTTGTACGGCTTCTTGGATGTTGCATTGAAAAACAAGAAAAAATCCTTGTATATGAATATATGCCTAATAAAAGTTTGGATGTCTTTCTATTTGGTAAGAAATAACATTTGATTCCTCCCTACATACTAGGTTCTTTCATTGGTTTATGTTACTGATCATTTATTAACAGATCAAGAGAAGAAAGGATTACTGGATTGGAACAATCGTTTTGTAATAATTGACGGCATTGCTCAAGGACTTCTATATCTCCACAAGTTTTCTAGACTGAGGATAATCCATAGAGATATGAAAGCTAGTAACATCTTGCTAGATGACTACCTCAAGCCAAAAATTTCAGATTTTGGCATGGCTAAGTTATTTGGGATCAATGAGTCTGAAGCAAACACAAGTAGAGTTGTTGGAACACGGTGAGCCCATAAGTTGTATTGTGACAATTTGTTATATATGTAAGAATTACATAATGTGCTAACTCTTGATTTTATATCAGTGGGTATATGCCTCCAGAGTATCTGATAGATGGCATCATTTCAACCAAAGTTGACGTCTTTAGTTTTGGGGTCTTGATACTTGAAATTATAAGCAGCAAAATGAACTATGTGAGCTATGATGTGGAACATCCACTCAACCTTCTAGGACTCGTAAGTTAATCCTAAATCTTGCTTATATCATTTGATACCGCCTGAAAGCTAAATCATTTCAACCAAAATATTATGTGTTTGTTTGTTTTAATCATAAATTTGAGGTAAGTTGAGAGTGAATCATATATACAGGCATGGGAATTTTGGAATCAAGGCAGAGGCTTGGAGTTGATGGATCCGGTACTGGAAGATACATGTACACCCAAGGAAGTAATGACATGCATTCATGTTGCTCTATTATGTGTTCAAGACCATGCCATGGACAGACCTACGATGTCAGAAGTTGTTTCGATGCTTACAAATGAAAATATGCATCTACCTGACCCAAAGCCACCTGCATTCTTCATTGAGAGGCACGAAACTAAAGATGCGACTGAGGTAGCAAGCGGAGATAAGTTTGGAAATGGATCCGAAAATGGCGAATCAATCTCAATACTTGTGTCAAAATAGAAGTGACCACAAATGAACATGTTCAATCTTGTTATCATACTTGATGTGTTTTCGGTCCATAAAAATAAGTTGAAAATTGATTTCAAGGCCTGTGATATTTGATTAACATTTGCTTGATTATATATGTTCGTATTTGAGAAAGAGTTTTTTTTGTAAGCAGTCTTTCTTTCTTCATAAAGGTACGGTCTTAAAGGATGTGATATGTTTTTTTTTTGTGCAATCTGATTATGTTAGCCATATGATAACGTTTTAGCAGTGCTTTTTTTTTATTTGTATTTTTTATTTTGGTCTTAGATCACAAATTTATCGAATTTGATTTTGAGTTGTGGATTACGATCATAATAGCTAGAACGTGAAGAACGGGCTAGTTAACCAGGAAACACTGGAAAAATAAAAAGGCTTGTCTAGTTGTATAATAATAGTATAATAAAATAAATAAAATACCTAAATAAATATATAAATATACAAATTAAAAGACTCAAAATAATAAATAAATAAATAAATAAAAGTAATAAAAAAAATTCTTAATAAAATCTTCCTATCCTAATAAAGGATTCCAAGAAATGCCACATGTCATTTTCTTATTATTCCAAAAAATGTTTATCTATATATCTACTACCTAATAAAAGAGTAACAACTTGGTCACATGTCATCATTTTAGGCTATCCACATCATATGTGTGCCACATGTCAACACTATATTAATTTTAGGAATTTTAAAATTTAGTTTCATTTAATTAATATAATTAATTCATACTTTAAATGAGGTAAATTAATTAAGTTAAGTTATCATTAAATGTTAATAAAAAATACAATCATGTGAAAAACCTCCAATCTCACATTTGAACAAAAATGATGAAAGAATTTTGTTAAATTGAGATAAGAAGAAAAGTCACACTCTGATATGAAGTATAAATTAATAGAATTGTATGATCTTGATTTAATAACAAGTTTTTTGACACGGTTAACTATACGTTGTTTATTTAGAATTAGAAGTAATGATGGTCTAATACTTTTAATTTTTAATAAAGATGATAGTATTACTAACAGTACGTCCAATGTTGTATACAAAAAGTTTTAGAGATTTATAGTTTGCATTTTTAATATGAAATGTATTCTTGTATAGTAGATTATGTAATTATTTATTATAAATATATTTTAATTGTATAATTTTTGTACCCAATCCCATGTAATACATGGGTTTATAACCTAGTTAAATAATAAATAGACATTATTTAAGTTTGGATTTAAGGAATTTCAAGTTCCGACAAATTAACGGGTCAATTACCGTTATCCATCAAATCAATTACCAAAGAAAATGATCAAATTCGTCGATTTATTTAGATAACATTCGTCTAGTACCCATAATCTTACTTGATCAAATTTAAAACCCGACCTAGAAACTGATAGTACATAAATCACATTTTGATTTGAGTCGTTAATTAGACATTTTTGTTTCCAAATTCCATAACGCATGATAATCGAAAATTTAAGTAAAACTAAAAATATTGATCGGTTCTCTTGATTGTCAATGATATATTGCTCTTTAACTATATAAACCTGTTAGTAGTTAAATTGTTGTTAGAATATTGGAGGTTTGTTTTCAAAAACATGCTATTAAAATTACTTACGACTTATTAATATAAAATTACTAATATACCCCTACCTTTCATCCAATCTACCACCTCACCATCGTCACCCACTACCAACAGCCACCGTCACCCATCGTCACCACCACCCATCACCGCCTTTGCCGTCCACAGTCACTACCACCATTGCCACCCACCCAAATCGTCACGGCCACCCACCACCATCATCATCCACCACCACCATTGCGGCCACACACTGCCACCCTTACCACCAACAACCTTAAAATGGTTCTAAATTTAAGAATGTCATTAATGGTAATTTTAAATGAATAAGTTGAACAAAATATTTAAAAAACAACTTATTGATTTGTTAGCTTTTCTTATCACAAAAACTAATCCAAACATTTTTTTAAAACTCATTTTGAAAAACTTGTAAGTAAATAAACACTTTTAACAAAAAAAATACTTTTTAAGTTACATAAGCAATACTAAACACCCCTAACTACAATTGCATGAATTGTTACAAGTTTGAATTTTTTTTCTTTATGCATAAAACATTCCATAAAAACAGCTATACGCAATAGAGATGATCATAAATTTTGTATTACCTTCGTTAATAGGCTGCAAGCTTCGGTTGCTAAATCTGTTACTGGTAAGTCTTTTTTATTGCTTCACCAAATTATGTGATACCAAAAGCTAACAAAATTGAAAAACTAAGGATCTAATATGTTCTAAAAATCAATAAACATAAGATACTGTGGAACCTTGTGTAACCATCACATACTGGGCTGATTATTTAGTTAGAACATGTATAGACTTCAGGGTATATTCCATCCACTACAAAAAAAAATGCCATATAGCAACACACAAAAAGATTCATAGAAAACAATAAAAGTGCCACTATTCACTCTTATAGGAATGAGTGACACACAATGAAAGTGCCAATAAAAGCAGTGCCACTAAAGTCTTTCAATGACACTTTTTTATGTGTCACTCATTTCTACAAAGATCTTTAATGACACTTTTATTTTTGTCATAGTATCAACTACAAAATATCTATATTAATTTAATGACACAACTTTCTTATGCCATAAATTAGAAAAACGCTTTTATGACACAAATTTCATGTGAATAAAAACTATTTGTATTTAAAAAACACATATTACTTTTGTTAGCACATAAATCATTAGTTTTTTACATTAAGTAATCATTATTTATTTACAATACAAAATAAAAACTGAACCAAAAAATTGCATAATTTTATAATCATAATCTAAATTGAAGTTTCAATCCAAAACAAATTCCAAACATTGGCAAAGAAATACATAATAAGTTTCAAACAATTTAAGATGTTTACAAAAAAATTCAAAACAATCTTTCATGTTGTCAACTCTATTATAAGCAACCCCTTATTATTCTTAACTCTACTCTAGCATCGCTTCACAATTTGTCAACTATGCCTTCATCATCATTAGATCTTGGGTAATTGGTTATCATATGTGACTTCTAGTTGCAGATTGTCCGGAAATCTGTACGGTATGTGTACTTTCACTATTACTATGTGTAAATACTATGTGTTAAACAGTTGTGTGACAACAATTCTATAAAAACATTTAACAATTGTATGTATTTGAATGTAATTTTAAATACAGATATACAACAATACATGTGAAATAACATTTGTGAAATCAAATGACAAAAAACCTATCGGTTGCATTCCTGATTTCCATAAACAACAGGAATCAGATGGCCGACAATTCAGTGAGAAAACAATGTGAAATTATCTATAACAATTTGAAAATAGTTCAATGTAGTTGAGTCCGTATGTGAGAATGTCAAATTCAAAATAATAACTCAGTATCATTTACGAACAATAAATTGACAGTGTGTTTGCGTGAGTGACGATTCACACAATCATATATGTGGGTTTAACGTTCTAAATGATAACTGAAAAGTAGAAAATAAAATCAGAAAGTAAAGTCATCTTCGTGTTCGTTCGGGTGACGATTCGAAAGAATACGCGCAAAGGTGAAACATTCTGACGAAACGGTAATAATAAACGTTTTCGAAACAATAAAATAAGAAAAAGAAATATATAGCATTTACTAGGAATAACCACCTTAAAATGAACTAGATAAAACTATTTTATTTAACTTTCGTAAAATGCGTGTTACGTTACGGAAACGTGACGAAAACGTAAGCCGAGCAACCCGAACATATATGGGTTTTAAAAAAACCCTAGACAAGCATTTATTACACCATTTAATTTCTATCTACCCTCTCTCTCTTAATTTCCAGCTTCCACTCTCTCACTAAAAAAACATCCACAAAAACACCTCTAAAATCTTCATTTCTTGCTCAAATCAGGCCATCTTGGTATCAAATCGAAGCTAGCAACATTTCCCACACGAAAGTACAAAGAATCGAACCTGAAATCGCCTAAAACGAAGTTGAGATGAGCTTGAACTGTCAGTTTTTAAGGGTTTTTACAAAACCCAGCTCTTGGAACTTGGAGGTCGATTTTATCCGTCAAACCATGTTGGATTTACATAAAACCGTTAGGATAACATCAAAATAAGAATTTATGGGGTTTGGGTGATAGTATCGCCTTATGAACCCATAATATCGATGTATGAACATGCTGCCCAGATTAGTATCGACGAACAGAAGAGGGCTGGAAGTTTTGTCGAGATTGCTAAGTTCGAAGATGTTAGAATCAACCATAACTTGGTCGATACTGATAGTATCGACCGGTCCAAGGAGGATGGGATCAAACTCAGTCGATACTAACCAGGCCCATCGATTCTAAGCCATGTCGATAATGTTAGTATCGAAAGAGGGCTGTATCTTCGTGTCCATCGATATAATAAGTTCGATACTACTTTTGGTCTTCAAACTCCATCAATATTGTTAGAATAGTGTTGTCCAAGTATTCTAAAACAAGAATCAACTAAAATGGTTTAGAAATGAAATCATAGTGTCGATGGGAACATCCTAGTGTCGACGGGGGATCATTAGGGTTTCTAGATGAAACCGGCTTGAACCATCATCGATACTAATCTCTTGGTCCATCGATACTACTTAGAACCTATTTGAAACATATATAAACTATAAACTAAGTGTTTTAGCATCAAAGATATAATCTAAAATAACATTAAGAATTATAACAAGCTATGGTTTTGTATAAGCTTCATTAGGGTTTACACTAAAAAGAGTTAACCTATTTTTAAACTTAGTTAATATAAACACTTACTAAATATGTACTTAACATATAGGATAGTTAGTCTTTATAACATATTACTTGTATTAACACATTCAAATAATGATAACCATTTTTAAGTTAATACGCGAGTAATAATCCAAGTTTTAACATAAAAGCCTAAGCTTTATACTTAGAAAATATTGTTATTTCCAAACTTTTACAATATGTTAAAGTTTTAAGTCAAGTTTAAAACATATATACAAAGATAATACGCTATGCTAGAACTTAACCTAAAATTAGCTAAGTGTTAGTGTGGTACATTACAAATGAATTAGGGTAATCAAACAACAAAGACTTATGCAAGTTAACCAACATTAGGGTTAACTCACAAATCAATAACTTATACTTACAAGTTACAAAAAACTTTGAATCGAACACAGGGTCGTGAATACAACATCAGTACAACAAGTGAGCGCGTGAATTCTTTGATTACTTAGTCAACCACTACAATTACCAGGTGAGTTCATACGCTCCTTTTCTAACCTTTTGATTTTAAATGCTGAGCTGAGAACATGCTAAAACCTTTTCTTAAATGTTTAGTACGGATTATGATAATAAGGCTTTACTTTGTTATTACATCGGTATGCCTTGTTATATAAATGTCTATATCTATGAGACTATATATGTTATTTCTATGAGACTATGTCTGTTATTTCTATGAGCCTATGTCTGTTATTTGTAGGAGACTATATCTGATATTTTATGAGACTATGTGATCATGAGACTATGATATTATGAGACTATGTGATCATGAGACCATGAGATTATGAGACTATTTTGATTTTTAGTCAGCCTATTCCAATTATATCACTGTTGACATGGGTGATAATAGTATGATAGTGAGTGATAATTATCGCACTACTTCTATTCTGTGGACTAGCAGACTGAGAGACTGACCTCCTTCATGTCATAAGCTGGTGGCAGATAGTTGTGAGGACTTGTGAAAACTCCTAGGAATGAATTGAGGACATTGTAGTTTGCCTTTGTAGTGACTATAATGTGGTCAATTCAGTTCTAATCATCAATTGGGATAAAACTACATGTCAAGTGATTCCCACTTCTAGTTTAGAAGTGAGTACTAGTAAGCTCAAATAAATGAGAGATCAAATAAAGAAGGGATAAGATTAATAAAATCTATACCTTTGAAACTTACCATTACTTATGTTATGGAAACCTTTAGTCTTTGAAACCTATTATTCTATGCTATTATCATTGTGGGGTAATGACATATTATTTGGGGAATATCAATTGAGAATAAGCCTATGTAAGATGAAATGGGTATCTATAGTTGCAATACAGGTGGCATGGAGTTAAGTTAAGTGTGTGGTGGGCTGGTGGCTTCATTCGTGATACGTAAGCCCTATATATAAGCATGCTTAGCTAGATGATATAATATCTGTAGGTGGAACTATGGAGAGGACGTTGTGTCACACCCCCTGCGCCGCGTGCGGAATCCACGACGCGGTGATGATCAATGGTTGAATCATGCACAAGTATTGAATAAGAACAACCACAATGCATTACTAAGTTTCATAATGTTATACAATTGTTTAGTTACAGGAATTCCATCTATCTACCAAAAGAATGACAACTACAGACCCAAAAATATTGTTTACAAAATAAGACTCAAACAAGACAATTAAACAATCAGGATTAAGTGAGTTTCTAATCCATCCTAGCTTGTTTCTTCATCTTATTCTATCTTAACTATGGTCTCCTTAGTTGTCCTTGTGATGCTCTAAACCTGATTTCCTGAAACACATGAAAAGTAACTGTCAACTACAAAAGTAGTTGGTGAGAACAATAGGTTTAACATTTGTAAATATGAATCTGCATTGTAAAACAAATGTATAAAACAGTGAATGAAAATAACATGGATAGTTGCAACCCAAACTAACATCAAGTAAGAATAAAGTGTGCAAACAGTCTAATGACTATCTACTAGATAAGCCAACATATAATCAAGTCCCAAACTACGTTTGGAGTCAGAAAACGTAGCCAGCAAACACATTCAACACGAGTTGTACTAATGAGTTTACTCAGAAGACAAACTTCGTGTTGACGTACCCGGTCAATATGACCTATTCTGGTAAAGTTAATTAGCAGCAAATCCATATTACCATAACGCATCCAATCTGTAGTTAGTTTATAAAAAAAAATTAAAACGATAACCGCAGCCTTGGCGTAACCATAACGTGTCCCGCTTTCCCTTGTTGTGATCACCCAGTACTAAAGTTATAAGAATAAGAATAAGATTGAATAAGTGTCTTGATGTATGTATAAGTTTGTTCACAACGATGAACACCATGCTTTTAAGTTTTTTAAGATTGAATCCTGTGATTGAAAACCTTTGGTGGAATACCCATGATTGATTACCATGACTTTGAAATGATTTGATTGAAAACCACTATGAAAACCCTTGAATGAATACCTTATTTGAAAACCCTTGATTGAATCCGGTGATAGAAGACCCTTGTATAAATACAAGGTTCGAACGAAAACATTTAATAAAACATTTATTTAAAAACACGGGTTATAGTTTAAAAGCTTGTAAGAGTTTGTAAAACTTAATCTTTCAAAGTGTTTAACATTTATAAAACATTTTATGTAAAACAGGCTGTAAAATAATTTATAAAACTCTTTTATAAAACCTTTTAACAAAATGTGTTTAACAGTTGTAAAGACAGTAGAAGTAAAGAATAAATGTTTAATTCTTGTAAAAGATTAGTGGATACTGTATTTGATAAGTTGTAGTACAAAAGATGTTTGGTCACGTGTTCCACCCCAAAACAATTATAAAACAGTGAAAGAGGGGCTAATGTTCTCACCTGACAGCAGTAGACTCTGAACCTGAACAAGTAGCAATCAGATAAGACCTCTAACTGCTTCTTATATCATTGTAATCATACATATAATATAAGATTTTATATTGTTATGAACTTTGGTTAATTGATCGACTTATGTTAACCGGTTGACTTGTGTTACTTGTTAATGATTACTTCTTGAATAACTTGTTCTCATGTTTAAGAATGTTGTGTGAATTTGAATATCGTGATGGAGCCACTTGAATGATAATTGATTCATGAAAAAGAATGTGTCATGTTATTTTATGCACAACTTGTATGCATATAAGTAACATGTGTTTATGAATATGATAAAACCTCATTTAACATGTAGTTTGAAGAGAAGTTAAAGTTTTTTAAGCCTTTGTGTTTATGACCTGATCTCATAATTACGTTAAGTTAAACTTAAATCGAATGTGATCAATCTATAATTACTTTAAGTCGTATTAGAGTTAGATCACCCTTAACGACCCATTAAGCTTAAATGATTACTTGCGTTTTTATTAGTGTTTGATGTTTAACAACCCTTTGGTTCAGAACCCATACATGGATTTAGGGATTTAATATCGACAACCTTTGTGTTTGGGTGACAATCGAACTTAACAATATCGACCATCTAAGGCTCCAGAGAAAGCTATCGATATTGATAATATCAATGGTTTCCCATCTTTCCGATATTATTTTATTCACACGTCCAATAACCATGTTCTTCTGTCCTTAACCCCTTGAAATAACTTGATTAAGACTATGTTAAATAAGTTTAGATAGTTTTAACATTTTTGCATGGCCGGTGTTATCGAAAGTGTGCTCGGTTGAAACTAGGTGAACCCTCATCGATACTACGAACTTAGTATCGATTAGAGCAGCCCTGATTAAATTTGAATAGACCTGATCCAATTTTCTGGAAATTGCAATCCAGATTAATTAATATCAATCTAGGCTAACATCGAAGTTTTCCCCAGGTTATTATTACTACAAACATTCCCCCAAGAACTTCATCGATATTACCGTTTGCACCACCCAGCCCTACCATTGATATTAGTCAACCTATATTAACAATACCGGTGAGTCATGGCTGCTGTCATCCCATAATTTTGATTGGAGCTGCTATGTGGCCCATCGACATTAATATAATCGGTGAGTGAATAATTTCGACAGCCTCCCATCGACCTTATCACATTCGATAATACTCAAACCGGATGATGTTTAGTCTAGTTATACTTGGATCAAGGTTATGAAGCTCCTGCTAACAAGTTTAGATGATTTCCAGGTCTGGTTTTTGAACAAAAGAGCTGGAAAAACCAGTTTTATATGAGGAAGATGATGAATAGTAAACATACCTTCAGCACATTTACTTCTCTCTAAGATTCCGGCCAGAATACTTCGAGCCAGCTCCGATCCCTTGTACTTCCAGCTTCCTCTCGTCGAGATGGTCGTTTAATATATAATATGCGCGATTTGGTTAAGAAACGAAGAAGATATGGGCGTTTTAATGGAGTTTTCTAGTGTGAGAAGTGGTAGACGGGAATTTAGAGAGAGAAAACAAGATTGGCTGCAACTTTTGAAGAGAAATGAGGGATTTTTAGGTTTTTATGTCCCGGGTGGTTCCCCGCGTGTTCGGGTTCGGTTGGGTTCGGTTTCGCGTATTTTTACGCGCTAGTCGTAACGATTACGAAATCAAATATCTTGAATTGTAAATTAGATTTCTTTGATTATTTTTGATTAGTTTCAAAATTGTAAAATATAAAATATAATATTTTACTTAATTTTACTGTTCGTTCGAAATCAGACCGTTAAACGAATATAATTACGTGTATACCTGTAATTACGTACGTTTTTGGTCGTTTTTTGCGTATTTATTGATGTTTACTTGTAATTATAAGTTCGACATTAATATTATTACGAATCGTCACCCATAATAATACTCAGTCTCGCTTACGCATTACGATTGTTTATTTGATTTGTGTATCATAATATTCGTCTCAACACCACGCACTAATACTATCCCATTACACCGAACGCAGTTTGTGCACAGGGCATACGTAGAGTCCAGTTACCTGCCTTATAAGTCACCAGCCCACCACTGTTTTGATATAATACAATACTGTTCTTGCCTAGCGTATTCGACTGTAAATAAATAATATATACTTGTTCTTAACTACACAAACACAAACATAAACGCATAAATTACATTGACATATTGGATATGAATACACATTTTTCTATCACTGTTTATGACTACCATGACTAAATGTACAGATGTTACAGTCTTTTCGTCCCTAAATTAACTAGCCAAAGATACTGTAAAAAGATTAGGGTACTTGAGCTTCATCTAGTCTTCACATTCCCAGGTGAACTCAGCACCACCTTTGCCCTCCCATCGTACCTTTACGATCGGGATACGGCTACGTTTGAGTTTCTTGACTCCATGATCCATGATTTCAACTTGACGTTCTATGAATTGCATGTTGTTTTGAATTTGAATGTCTTTAAGTGGAATCTGAGCATCATGATCCGCCAAGCATTTCTTAAGATTCGATACATGAAACGTATCGTGAACATTGCTTAGCTCCACTGGAAGTTTGAGTTTGTAAGCTACGGGACCAATCCTTTCCAGGATCTCAAAGGGTCCAACATACCAT
The DNA here is from genome assembly GCA_009363875.1 of Mikania micrantha. Lineage (NCBI taxonomy): Eukaryota > Viridiplantae > Streptophyta > Magnoliopsida > Asterales > Asteraceae > Mikania > Mikania micrantha. Next base: position 69,390,105 of record CM018682.1, on the reverse strand, counting down.
GGTGCAAGTTTCCCTTTCTTCCCGAATCGAACAACGCCTTTCCAAGGAGAAACCTTGAGTAAGACTCGGTCACCGACTTGAAACTCGAGCGGTTTCCGACGCCGATCGGCATAACTCTTCTGCCAATCCCTTGTGGCCTTAAGCCTTGATTGAAAGATTGTGATCTTGTCAGTTGTTTCTTGAATGACTTCAGGTCCTACGACCTATGAGTCACCAGCCTCGGTCCAACAGACCGGTGATCGACATTTCCTACCATATAACGCTTCAAATGGTGCACATTGAATGCTCGTATGGTAGCTATTGTTGTACTAAAACTCGATGAGTGGAAGATGAGTATCCCAACTCCCACCGAAGTCGATCACACAAGAACGAAGCATGTCCACGAGTGTCACACCCCCTGCGCCACGTGCGGAATCCACGGCGCGGTGACAATCAATGGTTGAATCATGCACAAGTATTGAATAAGAACAACCACAATGCATTACTAAATTTCATAGAGATTAGACCATTATTTAGTTACAGACAATCTATCTATCTTCCCAAAAGAATGACAACTACAGACCCAAAAATATTGTTTACAAAATAAGACTCGAACAAGACAATTAAACAATCAGGATTTAGTGGGTTTCTAATCCATCCTATCTTGTTTCTTCATCTTGTTCTATCTTAACTATGGTCTCCTTAGTTGTCCTTGTGAAGCTCTAAACCTGGTTACCTGAAACACGTGAAAAGTAACTGTCAACTACAAAAGTAGTCGGTGAGAACAATAGGTTTAATATTTGTAAACATGAATCTGCATTGTAAGGCATATGTATAAAGCAGTAATTGAAAATACATGGATGGTTGCAACCCAAACTAACATCAAGTAAGAATAACGTGTGCAAACAGTCAAAAGATTGTTTACTAGAAAAACCAACATATAATCAAGTCCCAAACTACGTTTGGAGTCAGAAAATTTGTCAGCAAACGCATTCAACACGAGCTGTACTAACGAGTTTACTCAGAAGACAACTCCGTATTGACGTAACCCGGTCAATATGACGTATGCTGGTAAACTAAATTAGCAGCAATTTAATATTACCGTAATGCAACCAATTCTGCAGTTAACTTTTAAAACAAATTTAAAAGCTAACTCCAACTTTGGTATGTCCAAATGTGTCCCGCTTTCCCTTGTTGTGATCACTCAGTACTAACGCTATAAGAATAAGAATATGTGTCTTGATGTAGGTATAAGTTGGTTCACAACGATGAACACCATGCTTTTGAATACTTTGATTTGAAACCTTTGGTTGAATGCCTTATTTGATTACCATGAATTGAAAACCTTTGATTGAATACCACCATGAAAACTATTGATTGAATACCTTGTTTTGAAATCCCTGATTGAATACTAAGAATAGTGTCCTTGTATAATAACAAGGTATATAAAACATTATTTTATCGAAAGCACAAGATTATAGTAAAAGAGTTTATAAAACTTATTCTTTAATTGTGTTTAACATTTATAAAACCATTTGGTGTAAAACAGTTGTGAAACAGTTTAGAGACCTTTTATAAAACCTTTTAGTAGAAATTGTTTATCAGTTGATAAATCCTTTTTAAAACATGGTAAAACCCTTTAAAATAGTTGAGAAATCTCTTGAATTTGTAAAGTGAACCTGTAACAATTAAACAGTAACGTGAATCCTGTATATGAAATATGATTGGCGTAAAAAGTGTTTGATCACGTGTTCCACCCCAAAACAGTTATAAAATGGTAAAAGAGGGGCTAATGTTCTCACCTGACAGCAGTAGACTCTGAACCAAAACAAGTAGCAAGTAGCAAACAAGACTTCTAACTGGTTCATTTATCATTGTAATCATACATAGAATATAAGATTTGTGATATTGTACTCTTTGATTGGTTGATTGACTTGTGTTATCATGATCCTGATTAGCCATTGAATAAGTTGTTTTTAACCAATTCGAATCCTTATGAAAATAATTCTTGAGTGTTAGATTTATGTATTATCAAAATGTTGTCATCATTGTAAAGAATACATGTTTATTGAAATTTAATTAGTGGGCCTTATGTTATAGGTGTGGGCCGATTATGGTTCTTGGGCCAAGTAGATACACATGGGCCGAAAGTGGAACCAATCTAGGGCCGAGTAATTGAAACACCCCAAGTGTAATAACCATTGTGTTTGGACTGGATAGGTTGTGGGCTGGGTAATCATATGGGCCGATCTTAGATATGTTTTGGGCCGAAGATGTAATGATATTTGGGCCAGGGTTGGGCTAGTCAATTGGCCAATTAAACATGATGGAATCCACGCTCATGCATGGGCCGGCCGTGTGTTTGGGCTGCTAGCAAGTCTCGACCGAAGAAAAAGGATAGTAGGTCAACCATAATTCTAGCGAACCTATGGGTTTAAGGTTCGGCTAGAAGGCTCGGCAGTAGTATAAGTCATGATAGTTCGCTGGTTGTAACTAGCCAGCCGAAGGTTCGCCCATTTGTCGATGGTTCGACTGGAAGGGTTCGCCAAGATGGGGAGGTTCTTTACATGCAAAGGTTCGGCCGAGAAGTTCGCGATCCAGGAGGGTTCGGCCGGAGTACAAGGTTCGGCTACAGAAGCCTATAGGTTCGCGAGATCGTGGGTTCGTGGCGCTCAACTAAGGTTCGCCCAGGCAGCTAGGTTCGGTGAAGAAACCAGCTGGGTGTAGGTTCGGCTATCAGCAAGTCGACCATGCAGGTTCGTGATGCCATCAATGGTTCGCCAAGGGTTCCGCTACATCACCAGGGTTCGGCTGATGCGCAACCCACGAACCCTGTACCTGCGTCATCAACATTGATCATCCACGACTCCCAAGCTGTATCGTGTTGCTGTTGTGCCAGAACCCACTCTCGAAGGTGTAAGGTCGACATTACCATGGTTCTAGACCGGTTACATGCGTTGGTTGACAAGAACACACAAAACCCTATTTTTCATGATTTTCTCTTGATCATACCTTTATTTCCAGTGGCTAACTTTCCAGATCAGCTATACTTCCTTGTAGTACTCGTTGAGATCTTCGTTTGGACACCAAGAACACCCAAATCCGTCAAGAAACGAAGGAGATATGAAGCTTGAAAGATTGAAAATGGTGGTTTTCTCTTCTAGAAAGAGAAACGAACGGTGGAGGCTTTGTAGAGAGAGAGAAAATTGATGGAAAATGAAAATAAAGCCTCATTTAAGCTTTAAATACCCCGAGGGTGTTCGGGTTCGTTTCGGTTGCTCGATTCGCGTTTTCGTTGTGTTTCCGGAACGAAACGCGTAATTTACGCGTTTTAAATAAGAGAATTGATATTTTCATTATTTTGATGAGTTTCAAAATTGTAAAATGTAAAATAAAATATTTTCCTTATGTTTGTTTGTTCGTTCGTAATCCAACCGTTAAACGAATATAATTACGTGTATACCCGTAGTTGCGTACGTTTTTCAGTCGTATTATTTATTTATTGCCGTTTACTCGTAATTATAAGTTCAAAATTCGTATCTTTATGGATCATCACCCATAACCACACTCAGTCTCGCTTACATATTATGATTTTGTTTAAATAATTCGTTTGTCATACTATTCGTCACAACACTACACACTAACACTATCCCATTATACCGAACGCAGTATATATATAGGGCATACCCAGAGTCCAGCTAACTGCCTTATCTTCGCCAGCCCACCACTATTTCGATATAATACGATACTGTTCTTGTCTAGTGAAATCGACTGTAAATAAATAATACATACTTGTTCCTAATTAGATAAGATCCTAGAACACACAAACACAAACTTGAACACATGAATCACATTGACTGATTGAATATACATACACCTTGTTCTATCACTGTTTATGACTACCATGACTAAATGCACAGATGTTACAGCCTCCCCTAGTTAAGGGAATTTCGTCCGGAAATTAACTAGCCGAAGGTACTGTAAAAAGATGAGGGTACTTAAGCTTCATCTGGTCTTCACGTTCCCTGGTGAACTCAGGACCACGTTTGCCCTCCCATCGTACCTTTACGATTGGAGTACGGCTACGTTTGAGTTTCTTGTCTCAATGATCCATGATTTCGACCAGACGTTCTATGAATTGCATGTTGTTTTGAATCTGAATGTCTTCCAGTGGAATTTGAACATCATGATCTGCCAAGCATTTCTTAAGATTCGACACATGAAACGTATCATGAACATTGCTTAGCTCCACTGGAAGTTTGAGTTTGTAAGCTATGGGACCAATCCTTTCCAGGATCTCAAAAGGTCCAACGTAATCGGACAACGCCTTTCCAGGGAGAAACTTTGAGTAAGACTCGGTCACCGACTTGAAACTCAAGCGGTTTCTGACGTCGATCGGCATAACTCTTTTGCCGATCCCGTGCGGCCTTAAGCCTTGATTAAATGATTATGATCTTGTCTGTTGTTTCTTGAATGAGTTCAGGTCCTACGGCCTGTGAGTCACCAACCTCGGTCCAGCACACCGGTGATCGGCACTTCCAACCATATAAAGCTTCGAATGGTGCACATTGAATGCTTGTATGGTAGCTGTTGTTGTACGAAAACTCGATGAGTGGAAGATGAGTATCCCAACTCCCACCGAAGTCAATCACACAAGAATGAAGCATGTCCTCGAGTGTTTGGATAGTCCTTTCGCTTTGACCGTCGGTTTGGGGATGATACGCCGTGCTAAGATTAACACGGGTTCCCAAAGCCTTCTGCAATGTTTGCCAAAAGCGAGAAGTGAAACGACTATCACGATCAGAAATGATGGATGTTGGAGTACCATGACGAGCGATGATTTCGTTGATGTACAAGGTGGCCAACTTCTCCATTTTATAATCCTCTCGGATTGGGAGAAAATGAGCAGATTTGGTGAGTCTATCAACAATCACCCAAATCGAATCGTAACCTCGAGGAGTTCTCGGCAACATGGTTATGAAATCCATGGAAATTTGCTCCCATTTCCATTGAGGAATTTCATGTTGCTGCAGAAGTCCCGAAGGCTTTTGATGTTCTGCCTTGACTTTGGAACATGCTATGTCTTTCTTCATTCCAGGCCACCAGTAAGATGTCCTCAAGTCTTGGTACATCTTATCGGCCCCTGGATGAACTGAGTATCGCGACTTATGAGCCTCATCACAGATGAGTGTACGCAATTCTTCTGACTTTGGAATCCACATGCGACCGTTGAAGTATAAAACCCCATCAGCTCGAGGTTCTAGTTTACCCTCAACTCCGCAGTCTAAGTCTGCCTTCAGTTGGTTGTCGATCACTACTTGTTGTTGTGCAATACGAATCAAATCTTTCAAATTTGGTTGTGTGTTGATCTCCATGGCTCTTACACGAATTGGGTTGACTGGTTCATTACTACTAAGAGCATCCGCCACCACATTGGCTTTACCCGGGTGGTAACGAATCTCACAGTCACAATCAGTTAGAAGCTCAACCCAACGCTGTTGTCTCATGTTGAGTTCTTTCTGATTGAGAATGTGTTGCAGGCTCTTGGGGTCCGTATATATGACACATTTATTACCATAAAGGTAGTGCCTCCAATTCTTCAATGCAAAGACCACAGCCCCTAACTCAAGGTCATGAGTAGTATAATTCTTCTCGTGAACCTTAAGCTGTCTTGAAGCATATGCAATTACCTTGTCTCGTTGCATAAGTACACAACCGAGGCCAAGATTTGAAGCATCACAGTAGACAATGAAATCATCACTGCCCTCTGGAAGACTAAGGATAGGGGATTTGCATAAATTCTGTTTAAGAAGTTGGAATGCATCTTCTTGTTTCTGTCCCCATATAAACGCTTGACTTTTCTGAGTTAGAGTGGTAAGTGGCAAGGCGATCTTTGAAAAATTCGCAATGAACCTTCTGTAATAGCCTGCCAAACCCAAAAATGAACGAATTTCGGTTGGAGTAGATGGGGTAGTCCAGTTCTTGATCGCCTCAGTCTTTGCTGGATCTACATGAATCCCATCCTTGTTTATGACATGCCCTAAGAAGTGAACCTCTTTTAGCCAAAATTCACACTTTGAGAATTTAACATAAAGCTGTTCAGCTTTTAGTAGCTCTAAGACTTTCTTCAAATGATCCTCATGTTCTTGCTCCGTCTTGGAGTAAATCAGGATATCATCAATGAAGACAATAACAAACTGATCTAAGTATGGCCTGCAGACTCGATTCATCAAGTCCATGAACACTGCCGGTGCATTGGTCAATCCGAATGGCATAACCACGAACTCGTAGTGTCCATATCGAGTCCTAAACGCAGTCTTTGGTATATCCTCATCATTCACCCTCAACTGATGATACCCGGACCGTAAGTCGATCTTATAGAAGCAAGTAGCTCCTTGTAATTGATCAAACAAATCATCGATCCTAGGTAGAGGGTATCTGTTCTTGATTGTCAACTTGTTTAGCTCACGATAGTCGATGCACATACGAAATGAACCATCTTTCTTCTTGACAAAGAGAACCGGAGCTCCCCAGGGAGAGAAACTCAGTCTAATGAAACCTTTGTCTAGAAGCTCTTGAAGTTGACTAGACAGTTCTTGCATCTCAGACGGTGCTAATCGATATGGTGACTTCGCCACTGGGTTTGCTCCAGGATGAGATCGATTCTAAACTCCACTTGTCTGATCGGTGGTAGTCCAGGCAAGTCTTCTGGGAATACGTCCGGATAATCTCTGATGACCGAAACGTCTCCAACTGCTTTCTTCTCAGGTTTCTTCTCTACCACGTGAGCCAGGAACGCCCAGTATTTCTTCTTCAGGTACTTCCTAGACTTGATGCACGACACAATCTTCAATCCGCTTCAGGGTTTCTCGTCGTAAACTTGAATCATTTCGCTGGACGGTAGGGGAATTCGAATAAGTTTCTCCGAGCATACATTTTCGGCGTGGTTTTTGGATAACCAATCCATTCCCACTACGACTTCGAAGCTTCCGAGTGTCATAGGAATAAGATCGATGAGGAAAAGATGGTCGTTTAATCTTAATTCACAATCACGAATTATTGAATTCACTAATATGGTTTTACCATCCGCTACTTCTACGGTGTAAGGATCAGTAAGTATAGATGGTTGTATATTAAACAGGGAAGCAGTATTAGTAGAGACAAAACTCTTATCGGCACCAGTGTCAAATATGATAGAAACAAAGTGATCATTAATGAGAAATGTACCCGTGACTATTGTCGGTTCCTCGCGTGCCTCGGCAGTTCCGATAACAAAGGCACGAGCAGTAGCATTTGTAGAAGCATTGTTAAGTTTCGGGCACTGGTTTCTAAAGTGTCCCTCTGCTCCACAGTTATAACAGGCCCTTCCACCAGTAGTAGCAGGAATAGTGGTGGTAGTTGTAGCAGCAGCAAGATTAGCGGCTCGACACATTGCTGCCAAGTGTCCGAACCGTCCACACTTGAGTCATTTTCTGCATGGGGTAGTGGGTAGGTGATGGTATTGACATTTGGTACAAAGTGGGTACAGACCAGTATAAGGCTTTCTGGCCGTAGCAGGTTGTGGCATTGCGGTAACAGGACTGGCTTGCACAGGTGTAGCTGCAGTCAAGGCTGCATAGTTCTTGATCATCCTCTGTTTTTGCTTCTTCTTCTTGGGTTGATTCTGTTCAGGCTTCTTGACTTCATCCGTTTGTGGCCGCTTGTATCCCTTTCGAGTAAGTACGCCAGCCTATGACATACTCTTCAGTGAGAGTGGCACTCAGATGAATAGCTGTTTCCAGGGTAGTGGGATTACTTCCCATAACAGTTCCCCTGATAACTAGGGGTAAGCCTTCAATGTACTTCTCTATACTGCGGGATAGAGGAGTAACCAGATGTGGCACCAAAATACACAACTCATGGAACCGAGTTGTATATTTAGCGCTCTCGCCACTATGTTGGACTAAGTTTCACATTTCAACTTCAAGTTTCTTCAGTTCATGGCGTGGACAAAACTGTTCCACAAGTACCTTCTTGAAATCTTCCCACGGTAAGTCCAAAGCAACTTCCCGTCCTCTGGTGTTCTTCTCCGAATTCCACCAGGTGAGTGCGCCCTTGTGAAATGCGCTTGAAGCCATCTTGACCTTTAGGTTTTCTGGACATCCAGTGAAGTATAGGATGTCCTCAATGCTTTCCAGCCATTGCAGTAGACTGGTAGCTCCCTCAGTACCAGCGTACTTAGGAGGCTTAGCATCATTGAACTGCTTGTAGGTGAAGGTAGCAGTTCCAGCATTGTTGGCATTTGAGTTGTTTGCTGAATCACTGGTACTACCCCGAAGGTTCTGGGTGATATCAGTGACCATACCCGGAATGACATCCCTCACATGTAATGAGATAGCTCGGGCAATTTTGTTGATCTCATCATCATTGCCACTTTTTGAACCCTCGCCGTTGGGATCACGTCGAAGAGGCATTCTACAAATAAAAAGCCACAAGTGGGTCAGCAATGAGAAAGGATACAATTGAGTTTACATGATAAAGTTAGTAATATACCCATACTACTAATATTATCATTCAATTGTAGTATGGACAAGCATACAAAGTCGGTTAACATAAAGTCAGTTAACCTTTTAGCACGCTTCTCATGTGATTGTGTATGATGTCTCATGATTTCACTCCACCAAACCTACACACTGACACTTTCCCAGTATACCAAAGATAGCTTATATATAGGGCATACGAGAGGGTCAAGCAACCTGCCAGCCCTGCCGCCAGCCCACCACCGCTTCGATATACTACGATCATGCCCTTGCTAGCATTTGGCAATACGGTTGTATTGATTCCCAAGTATGTTCCATTGATTAAGAATCCCATGTTCTTGATCAATAGAACTATGATTGAATCTATGATTGAATTATGGTTGAATTATGTGTGCACTTACTAACAATTGTTAACATGTAGAACTAAATCATACGTGTGCTCTACATTTGTCCCGTTAACCTATAGTTCTTGATCATCCTCTGTTTTTGCTTCTTCTTCTTGGGTTGATTCTGTTCAGGCTTCTTGACTTCATCCGTTTGTGGCCACTTGTATCCCTTTCGAGTAAGTACGCCAGCCTTGACATACTCTTCAGTGAGAGTGGCACTCAGATGAATAGCTGTTTCCAGGGTATTGGGATTACTTCCCATAACAGTTCCCCTGATAACTAGGGGTAAGCCTTCAATGTACTTCTCTATCCTGCGGGATAGAGGAGTAACCAGATATGGCACCAAAATACACAACTCATGGAACCGAGTTGTATATTTTATGTTGGACTAAGTTTCACATTTCAACTTCAAGTTTCTTCAGTTCATGGCGTGGACAAAACTGTTCCACAAGTACCTTCTTGAAATCTTCCCACGGTAAGGCCAAAGCAACTTCCCGTCCTCTGGTGTTCTTCTCCGAATTCCACCAGGTGAGTGCGCCCTTGTGAAAAGCGCTTGAAGCCATCTTGACCTTTAGGTTTTCTGGACATCCAGTGAAGTATAGGATGTCCTCAATGCTTTCCAGCCATTGCAGTAGACTGGTAGCTCCCTCAGTACCAGCGTACTTAGGAGGCTTAGCATCATTGAACTGCTTGTAGGTGAAGGTAGCAGTTCCAGCATTGTTGACATTTGAGTTGTTTGCTGAATCACTGGTACTACCCCGAAGGTTCTGGGTGATATCAGTGACCATACTCGGAATGACATCCCTCATATGTAATGAGATAGCTCGGGCAATTTTGTTGATCTCATCATCATTGCCACTTGTTGAACCCTCGCCGTTGGGATCACGTCGAGGAGGCATTCTACAAATAAAAAGCCACAAGTGGGTCAGCAATGAGAAAGGATACAATTGATTTTACATGATAAAGTTAGTAATATACCATACTACTAATATTATCATTCAATTGTAGTATGGACAAGCATACAAAGTCGGTTAACATAAAGTCAGTTAACCTTTTAGCACGCTTCTCATGTGATTGTGTATGATGTCTCATGATTTCACTCCACCAAACCTACACACTGACACTTTCCCATTATACCAAAGATAGCTTATATATAGGGCATACGAGAGGGTCAAGCAACCTGCCAGCCCTGCCGCCAGCCCACCACCGCTTCGATATACTACGATCATGCCCTTGCTAGCATTTGGCAATACGGTTGTATTGATTCCCAAGTATGTTCCATTGATTAAGAATCCCATGTTCTTGATCAATAGAACTATGATTGAATCTATGATTGAATTATGGTTGAATTATGTGTGCACTTACTAACAATTGTTAACATGTAGAACTAAATCATACGTGTGCTCTACATTTGTCCCGTTAACCTATGTTAGTAAGTACTAAGCATGTAATCACTTAAGACTACATAATATGATTGTTCACCTGATTGATTCACACACATTGATTGACTCATCTATGATCAATTAACATAATGGTTGTATCTCATTTGTTTGACTAATGTTCAATGATTCCAGTTGCTCCCGGATCTTTACTTCAAATACGAATGCCGAATTCCCCCTGTCATACTGAAGTTAGTTTATATATAGGGCATACGTAGGGTCAAGAAAACTGCCTGCCCAGCCGACATCCCACCACCACTTCAGTATGCCAGAGCTTGGCCGCCATTTGTATTTGAAGCTAGGATCCCAACTTTTGATTGATTATGATTGATTCATGATTGTCTTTTGAACTATGAATATGATTATGATTGTCTAAACCGTGGTTCTTGATTTACTTGAAATCAAGACCTTAGGTTTTAGTATATGTGTCCTAGGTTAATTAACCTAGGTTCCCAATACCTACAGTATTGAGCATAATGATCTCCTTGTGTGAACTTCAACTAAAGAATGTTGTTACACAGATTCTAAGGTATGAAGTCCTAATGATGATGAATACATGATAATGATAACATGATGAGAATTTCAGATCAAAGATACTAAGAATACAGATCTTTGCCTCAGAAATTCTTGATGATCTCTGATTGAGAATTCCAGATCAAGGATACTAAGAATACAGATCCTTACCTCTGAAATCCTTTATTGAATATGCGTTGAGGAATTTAATTTGGTTTCTAAAGTTATAGAATTCCAAATTTAATCCCTTGACCTTTAACTGACTCTAAAAAGTGTAGTCCCTAAGATCATTCAAGCTTATTGTAGACTTAATGCTTTCTTAAGTTTACTTAGATCCTAAGTATCCTCAAGCCTATAGCACTTAGTCCTATTGGGTAGCTTAGGTTATAGTCTAGGTCGTTAATTATTGGATTTTTCCTAGTTCTCTACAACCTTAGCTCTGATACCAACCTGTCACACCCCCTGCGCCGCGTGCGGAATCCACGGCGCGGTGACGATCAATGGTTGAATCATGCACAAGTATTGAATAAGAAAAACCACAATGCATTACTAAATTTCATAGAGATTAGACCATTGTTTAGTTACAGACAATCTATCTATCTTCCCAAAAGAATGACAACTACAGACCCAAAAATATTGTTTACAAAATAAGACTCGAACAAGACAATTAAACAATCAGGATTTAGTGGGTTTCTAATCTATCATATCTTGTTTCTTCATCTTGTTCTATCTTAACTATGGTCTCCTTAGTTGTCCTTGTGAAGCTCTAAACCTGGTTACCTGAAACACGTGAAAAGTAACTGTCAACTACAAAAGTAGTCGGTGAGAACAATAGGTTTAACATTTGTAAACATGAATCTGCATTGTAAGGCATATATATAAAGCAGTAATTGAAAATACATGGATGGTTGCAACCCAAACTAACATCAAGTAAGAATAACATGTGCAAACAGTCAAAAGAGTGTTTACTAGAAAAACCAACATATAATCAAGTCCCAAACTACGTTTGGAGTCAGAAAATTTGCAGCAAACGCATTCAACACGAGCTGTACTAACGAGTTTACTCAGAAGACAACTCCGTATTGACGTAACCCGGTCAATATGACGTATGCTGGTAAACTAAATTAGCAGAAGGCTCGGCAGTAGTATAAGTCATGATGGTTCGCTGGTTGTAAGTGGCCAGCCAAAGGTTCGCCCATTTGTCGATGGTTCGTCTGGAAGGGTTCGCCAAGATGGGGAGGTTCTTTACATGCAAAGGTTCGGCCGAGAAGTTCGCGATCAAGGAGGGTTCGGCCGGAGTACAAGGTTCGGCTACAGAAGCTTATAGGTTCGCGAGATCGTGGGTTCGTGGGGCTCAACTAAGGTTCGCCCAGGCAGCTAGGTTCGGTGAAGAAACCAGCTGGGTGTAGGTTCGGCTATCAGCAAGTCGACCATGCAGGTTCGTGATGCCATCAATGGTTCGCCAAGGGTTCCGCTACATCACCAGGGTTCGGCTGATGCGCAACCCACGAACCCTGTACCTGCGTCATCAACATTGATCATCCACGACTCACAAGCTGTATCGTGTTGATGTTGTGCCAGAACCCACTCTCGAAGGTGTAAGGTCGACATTACCATGGTTCTAGGCCGGTTACATGCGTTGGTTGACAAGAACACACAAAACCCTATTTTTCATGATTTTCTCTTGATCATACCTTTATTTCCAGTGGCTAACTTTCCAGATCAGCTATACTTCCTTGTAGTACTCGTTGAGAGCTTCGTTTGGACACCAAGAACACCCAAATCCGTCAAGAAACGAAGGAGATATGAAGCTTGAAAGATTGAAAATGGTGGTTTTCACTTCTAGAGAGAGAAACGAACGATGGAGGCTTTGTAGAGAGCGAGAAAATTGATGGAAAATGAAAATAAAGCCTCATTTAAGCTTTAAATACCCCGAGGGTGTTCGGGTTCGTTTCGGTTCCTCGATTCGCGTTTTCGTTGTGTTTCCGGAACGAAACGCGTAATTTACGCGTTTTAAATAAGAGAATTGATATTTTCATTATTTTGATGAGTTTCAAAATTGTAAAATGTAAAATAAAATATTTTCCTTATGTTTGTTTGTTCGTTCGTAATCCGACCGTTAAACGAATATAATTACGTGTATACCCGCAGTTGCGTACGTTTTTCAGTCGTATTATTTGCCGTTTACTCATAATTATAAGTTCAACATTCGTATATTTATGGATCGTCACCCATAACCACACTCAGTCTCGCTTACATATTACGATTTTGTTTAAATAATTCGTTTGTCATACTATTCGTCACAACACTACACACTAACACTATCACATTATACCGAACGCAGTATATATATAGGGCATACCCAGAGTCCAGCTAACTGCCTTATCTACGCCAGCCCACCACTATTTCGATATAATACGATACTGTTCTTGTCTAGCGAAATCGACTGTAAATAAATAATACATACTTGTTCCTAATTAGATAAGATCCTAGAGCACACAAACACAAACATGAACACATGAATCACATTGAATGATTGAATATACATACACCTTGTTCTATCACTGTTTATGACTACCATGACTAAATGCACGGATGTTACAACGAGTGTTCGGATGGTCCTTTCGCTTTGACCATCGGTTTGGGGATGATACGCCGTGCTAAGATTAACACGGGTTCCCAAAGCCTTTTGCAATGATTGCCAAAAGCGAGAAGTGAAATGACTATCACGATCGGATATGATTGATGTTGGAGTACCATGACGAGCGATGATTTCATTGATGTACAAAGTGGATAACTTCTCCATTTTGTAATCCTCTCGGATTGGGAGAAAATGAGCAGATTTGATGAGTCGATCGACGATCACCCAAATCAAATTGTAACCTCTCGTAGTTCTCGGCAATTTGGTTATGAAATCCATGGAAATTTTCTCCCATTTCCATTGAGGGATTTTCGGTTGCTGCAGAAGTCCCGAGGGCTTCTGATGTTCTGCCTTGACTTTTGAACATGTTAGACATTTCCCCACGTACAATGCTATGTCTTTCTTCATTCCAGACCACCAGTAAGATGTTCTCAAGTCTTGGTACATCTTATCAGCTCCTGGATGAACTGAGTATCGTGACTTATGAGCCTCATCACAGATGAGTGTGCGCAATTCTTCCGACTTTGGAATCCACATGCGGCCGTTGAAATATAAAACCCCATCAGATCGTGGTTCTAGTTTACCCTCAACTCCGCAGTCGAACTCTGCCTACAGTTGATTGTCGATCACCACTTGTTGCTATGCAATACAAATAAGGTCTTTCAAGTTTGGCTGGGTGTTTATCTCCATAGCTCTAACATGAGTTGGTTTGACTGGATCCTTACAACTAAGAGCATCCGCCACCATGTTTGCTTTACCCGAGTGGTAACGAATCTCACAGTCGTAATTAGTTAGAAGCTCAACCCAACGTCGTTGTCTCATGTTGAGTTCTTTTTGATTGAGAATGTGTTGTAGGCTCTTGTGGTCTGTATAGATGACACATTTAGTACCATAAAGATAGTGTCTCCAAATCTTTAGTGCAAAGACCACAGCCCCTAACTCAAGGTCATGAGTAGTATAATTATTCTCGTGAACCTTAAGCTGTATTGAAGCATGCGCAATCACCTTGTCTCGTTGCATAAGTACACAACCGAGACCAAGGTTTGAAGCATCGCAGTAGACAATGAAATCATCACTGCCTCTGGAAGACTAAGGATAGGGGAGTTGCATAACTTTTGTTTAAGAAGTTGAAATGCATCTTCTTGTTTATGCCCCCATATAAACGCTTGATTTTTCTGAGTCAGAGTGGTAAGTGGCAAGGCGATCTTTGAAAAGTTCGCGATGAACCTTCTGTAATAACCTGCCAAACCCAGAAATGAATGAATCTCTGTTGGCGTAGATGGAGTGGTCTAGTTCTTAATCGCTTCAATCTTTGCTGGATCTACTTGTATCCCATCTCTATTAATGACATGCCCTAAGAAATGAACTTCTTTTAACCAGAATTCACATTTAGAGAATTTAGCATAAAGTTGTTTAGCTCTTAGTAGCTCTAAGACTTTCCTCAAATGATCCTCATGCTCCTGTCCAGTCATCGAATAGATTAGTATATCATCAATGAAGACGATAAAAAACTTATCTAAGTATGGCCTACAGACTCGATTCATCAAGTCCATGAACACCGCCGGTGCATTGGTTAGCCCAAATGGCATAACCACGAACTCATAGTGCATATCGAGTCCTAAATGCAGTCTTTGGTATATCCTCATCATTTACCCTTAACTGATGATACCCGGACTGTAAGTCGATCTTAGAGAAGCATGTTGCTCCCTGTAATTGATCAAACAGATCATCCATCCTAGGTAAAGGATATATGTTCTTGACTGTCAACTTGTTTATCTCACGGTAGTCGATGCACATACGAAACGGACCATCTTTCTTCTTGACAAAGAGAATCGGGGCTCCCCATGGTGAGAAACCCGGTCTAATGAACCCTTTGTCTAGAAGTTCCTGAAGCTGACCGGACAGTTCTTGCATCTCAGACGGTGCTAATCGATATGGTGACTTCGCCACTGGGTTCGCTCCAGGGACGAGATCGATTCTAAACTCCACTTGTCGGATTGGTGGCAGTCCAGGCAAGTCTTCTGGAAACACTTCCGGATAATCTCTAATAATCGAAACGTCTTCAACGGTTTACTTTTCAGGTTTCTTCTCGACCATGGGTGCCAGAAAGGCGTGGTATTTCATCCTCAAATACTTCGTGACCTTAATGCAAGATACAATCTTCATCTCACGACATGGTTTTTCCCCAAAGACTCTTAACGTTTCGCCGAATGGTAGGGGAATTCGAATAAGTTTCCTCGAGCATACAATTTCGGCGTGGTTTTTGGACGGCCAATCCATTCCCACTACGACCTCGAAGCTTCCGAGTGTCATGGGAATAAGGTCGATGACGAATGGATGATCGTTTAATCTTAATTCACAACCAAGAATTATTGAGTTCACCATATGGTCTTACCATCATCTACTTCTACTGTGTATGGAGTAGCAAGTATAGATAATTGTATATTTGATGCAGTAATGGCAGAGACAACTTTTATCTGCACCGGTATCAAATATGATAGAAACATAATTACCATTGATGAAAAATGTACCGGTGACAACTGTCGGCTCCTCACGTGCTTCGGTGGCTCCAATAGCAAAAGCACGTGCAGTGGCAGTAGCAACTGTGTTGTTGAGACGTGGACACTGGTTTCTGAAGTGTCCCTCTACTCCGCAGTTATAAAAGGCTTTTCCACCTGAAGTAGTAGGAACAGTGGTAGTGGTAGCAGTAGCAAGATTAGTGGCTCGGCACGTTACTGCCAAGTGTCCAAATTTTCAACACTTGAGACATTTTCTGCATGGAATAGTGGGTAAGTGATGGTATTGGCACTTTGTGCAGAGTGGGTACGGACCAGTGTATGGCTTTCTAGCCCTAGCAGGTTGTGGAACAACAGTAATGAGAGTGGTTTGAATAGGTGCAGCCACAGTCATGGCTGCAAAATTCTTGATTGTCTTCTATTTCTTTTTATGGTGTTGGTATTGCTCAGGTTTCTTGCCTCCTTCAATATGTTCCCTCTTGTAACCTTTTTGAGTGAGTACGCCAGCTTTGATATATTCTTCAGTAAGAGTAGCACTAAGATGAATTGACGTCTCCTAAGTAGTGGGATTACTTCCCATAACATTTCCCTTGATGACTAGGGGCAGCCCTTCAATGTACTTCTCTATCTTGCGGGACAGAGGAGTAACCATATGTGTTGGTGCATGTAATGTCCCTAGTTCTGTATTTTGTATGACTTGGATTGTATAAAGTTTATATCAGTAATGAAATCGATTATTCTGTATTGTTCGTATATTTAATTGAGTTTAATATGTTTAACTATGTTTGACTTTGACTTTGACTATGTTATAGACCCATTCGTGCGAATGGTACCTACGAATGAGTCCTTTCGCACGAATGAACGACTAGCGAATGACTGAGGCGAACGAATGAGTCACTGCTTGACTCATTCTGTGACAATTCGACATTTCGGATTAACCCCGTTAACCAAAAGTTGACATAAACGATATGAAATCATACAAAAAAAATTGAACTAGGAGGACATAAATTTAATAAAACAAATTTTACAAACTCCCAAACTATGAGGATTACACTTGTAATTGCATCAAAGTGTCAATTTTGACTTGGAAAAGTCAAAATTCGATCTATAACCCTAATTGAGACCGAAATTTGCATTAATACAAATTTTAATTGGATTAAATTGTCATTAATCATTATATTAATGATACTTATCATTAATTCAATAATTAATTCGATCATAATGTCGAATTAAACCAAATTAATTCAATAATTAATTTGATCATTATGTTGAAACCGTAACCATTAATAACCAAACCCATATAAATTGACCAAAACCCACACAATTGAAGCTTCAGAACACATAATCGACAACTTTAGTACCTGTTACACCCAACAATTCGATCCCAGAAGTTATGGTTTAAAGAATTTGATCGTGAGTCGATGAAACCCAAGCCTCCAATCGAACTACAATGAATTGAGATCAAACAAGGTAAAAATTTATCTCTACACAACCTAAACATACGATTAAGCATAGCCCTAACCTAATTTCGTGTAACAACATCGATTTGACGAAGATTTGATTCTAGGGTTCATCTTATGAACCTAATTAGAGGTTTTTAACAAAACAAGTTTACAAATCAATATAAATTACATACGTAGATGGAATGAAAACGAAATTCAAATTAGACAACCCAGATGGATTCGAAATACTTTACTTCATGATAACTCTATGGTTTTACATGTTAACATAAACCAATTAAGCATATTTGTACCAATGAATATGGGTTAAGGTTCGAATACATGGTGGGTTGTGAAATCGAAGGATTTGACCAAGATAATAATATTAAAATCATCATTGAACTCGTTTGGGATCATATAAGCAAAGCCCTATGATTTTGGGTTCAATCGGGTTCGAATCGAAGTCCAATTGGGGGAAGTTGGTTCAGTTTGGGTTAACAAAGGGAAGCTGGGGGTTTGATGCTTAAAAGAATTGATTTCAGAGTCCTATTGCGAAATCCATGATAGAGGAGCTGGTCCGGGAGTTTGTGTTTTTCGGGAAGTCCTAGGTTCGAACCCGAGGGGTGCCGGTTTTGGAGTTTAAAACCATTTTTGGTTTTAAGCCATAACTTGTTCGTTTTAAGTCCGTTTTTATTCGTTCAAGTTGAGTTGGAACCGTAATGGAATCCCGACCAAAATAAAACAATAAAATTATAATTTGATCAAAAATCACGGTTGCGTATATTTACATGTATATAAACATAATCTTATATGTTTATACGATTTAAACAAATGAACACAAATTCATGTACACTTTTGTATGTACGTTTCGAACATTCTAAAATACGTGTGTTGACACGTATACGATTACAAACGTGATGTGACATTTCAAATAACGAAATGTTATCGTAAATTACACAGATTATTCGTAGAAGATTATCTACACGAATTTACAAACACGTGATCATTCTGTTGCTATCAAAGGTGCGTACACGGCCCCTTTCTTATTTTAACTGTTTTGGGGGAGAAAACATGTGCAACAAACGTTTTTAGATACATATCACTTGCATGAGTTAGCTGTTTACATTAAGTGCAAACATAGCATTACAAAGCCTTCTATTTCGAACCGTTTAATTTGCCGGAGTGCAAAGCGTGGTAGTTGAAGATAGATCTATTGGGTTTGACAAACCTCACTTGGTAGATGGGATCTACGCAGGTGTTTGACTGACCAAACACACACATTACTATTGTTCGTGCTAGACAATAGTGTTAAGGCAAAAACATGCTATAGCATGGCAACGTCAGCTTCGGTGTCGATCACTTATGTAAATAGTACAAATGACTAGCTATCATGACTATGCACGTGTGATTATGTTATCTGCAAACTTTATATTCAAACTGTGGTTTCAACATTTGTGAATGCTTAAACCTGTGTATGCACCAACCTTTGTGTTGACTTGATTTACATGTTTTCTCAGGACACTAAGACACAAGCAAGGACAAGCAGGGACTAGGATGTTGAGTCTCATGCATACATTTCAGTTCAAGTGTTTTAGCTTTGATCAATTAAGACATTGAATGTTATTGGATTTGTACTTTACATTTTCAAACCGTTACGTTTTGTTATTGGCTTTTAAAACGCTTCCGCAAACTTTGAAAACTTTGATGTTACAGTTTTAGACCAACATATGTTTTGAAATTCATATAGAGGTCTTCGTTATGTCTAATGATCTGAGATCCTGGTTTGTCACGTTCCCAAACGGTATGATTCCGTTAGTTGAAAATTGGGGGTGTGACAGATTGGTATCAGAGACATTGGTTATAGCGAACTAGGTTTGCATTGGTAGACTTAGACTATGACTGTTAGACATTAGACACACTTGCTTACACAATAGTTTGCATAGCAATTACATATGGTATTATGTAACGGACATGACATTATTATCCACACCTACTGGTGACAAGGAACATCAAGTCATATCATCATCAGCATCCAAGAAGAGGATACTTGAGCTAGTGGATGACACGATTCACTACGATGAGGAGATACACAAACGGCCGAGGGAGAACGGCCAGTATTGGCAGTGGATCCCTGATCTCATTCGCAGCTTGGTGCGTAAGGAGCGAGTACTTTCGCCACCTACTCCTGACACTACTACTAGTAGTTGGACATTACCTACTTTGGGATACTCACTAGAGCAAGCATTTACAACCTTTGTTGCACGTACGAATCGGGAGGTTCACAACATGCGAGTGGCATCTGGGTAGATCACCGGACTATTAGAGGGATGAAATAGGCTCTATGATTCACAAAAAAAGTCCATGGATGAAATAGGCTCTGTGACTCACTAAAACAAGTCAAGGGATGAAATAGGCTCTCTGACTCACTAAAACAAGTCAAGGGATGAAATAGGCTATGTGACTCACTAAAACAAGTAAAGGGATGAATTAGGCCCTATGACTCACTTAAACAAGTCAAGGGATGAAATAGATCCTATGGATCACTCGAACAAGTCAGGGGATGAAATAGGCCCTATGGCTCACTCAACGAGTCAGCGGATGAAATAAACCCAATGACTCAACCATAATCATTCCTTAGTTCAGGACTATATCTACTAGTTCCACCAAATTTATAGTTTTGACAAATGATCCAACACTCTTTACAACACTGACAGTAGTTAATAAGGTTGTGGCTTCAGCCTTGATAAGAAAACATCAATTTTCTTTCTAAATCCTCTACAACATTCTTGTAGCTCTTGGTAGTTCCACATGTACGGTATACAAGGACCACTTTATGAACTCATCAACTGTAAGATGAGAATTCAAACCCAACTTCTTGTCATGATTTAAATACCACCAAATGGACACTGTCACTCGAGTAAGAAGAACTAGAGTGATCGTGCGGGAAAGATTTCCGTTACAGGTGCATACATAAATGCAACATAAATATGACCGCAGCAGAACATGATGCACTCATTAACAATAGAATTGCTGAGGCAATTACTAACTACACTCAGACACATCAAACATGACCACATGGTCCATTAGGTGGACTGTTGAACACACCAGTGTGCACGTTCAAGACGTTCCTGGACTGCAAGCTGCGCAATTTCAAAGGATCAGAAGGAGCTGTTGGACTTCTTCGATGGATTGAAAAGTCTGAGTCGGTGTTCGCAATGTTACCTAGAGGAAAACAAAGTTAAGTATGCCACTAGTACACTGGAAGGTATAGCATTGACATGGTGAAACTCAAATGTATAGACATTAGGCCTGAATGCGGTCAATGCTCTCACTTGGGATGGATTCAAAACACTGTTGCCGGAGGATTATTGCCCCCGCAATGAGGTGCAAAAGCTTGAGAATGAATACTGGCACTTCAAGATGGAGGGTTTCGATATCGAGGAATTCACTACCGATCCCATGAACTAGCAAGACTCTTACCTCACATGGAAACTCCGCCTAGCCAGTGGATCGAAAGGTACATTGGACGGTTGGTAACTCAGATTCAAGAACTGGTCACATCTGCTAATCCCATTCCCATTCAACAAACTGTTCGATTGGCGCACCAACTGACCGACCAGGCGGTGCTATAGGGCACACTACCCAAGCGAACAATAGTAGCTAAGGTGGGAGACCACAAGAGGAAATGAGAAAGCAGCGTTACTAAGAACTCCCCTCAACAGTCATTCCAACAGAATCGCAAGCATGAATCGAACAAAACCCATCACAACTCAAACAATAACCAACAATCATCAGGAGCGTATGGTGGTAAATGCCCAAGGTGCAAAAAAATATGTATTCCATCATTTTAGGAATCAATGTGACAAGTACCGATGCCAACGGTGCGGGAAGATGGGCCATGCTGCGAAAGACTATAGAGGGAACTACAAACAAACCCAAATAACCAGACAACACACTAAAAGGATGCTATGAGTGTGGCAAACCTAGCCATTTCAGGAAGGATTGTCCACAACTCAAGAGAGGGGGGGACTAATGATGCAAACACAATTGAGAACGGCACCAACAATTACAATAACAACACAAATGGTGCGAAGGGCATGAATTTGTGATTAAAGGACGTCAGACACGTGAGGATCCCAACATTGTCACTAGTGCAATCCTTTTGAATAATCACTCTGCCTATATGCTATTTGACACCGGTGCAGATCGGAGTTTTGTATCTAGTACATTTTGTAAATTGCTAAATGTTAGTCTTACCACTCCAGAAGACCTTTACACTGTAGAAGTAGCTGATGGCAAGTTAATTGCAGTAGAACATATCCTTAAAAGATGTATCCTTGACTTGGTCAAACACTATACATTGACCTTATGCCTATCGCTTTAGGCAGTTTTGATGTAGTCATTGGCATGGACTTGTTGTTGAAACACGATGCTGAAATAGTATGCCAGGAAAAGGTTGTTCGTATACCTCTTCCACATGGAGAGACGCTGTATGTACAAGGCGAGAAGAGCAGTACGCCACTGCGTCTCATATCTTGTATGAAGGCACACAAATGTCTGCGTAAAGGTCATACAATAGTTATAGCACTTATAACTGAAAAGCTGGTAGCTGAAAAGAAGATTGAAGACATCCCAGTGGTTTGTGAATTTCCTGAATTATTTCTAGAAGACTTACGAGGGTTACCTCCTATCAGACAAGTGGAATTTTGAATCGACTTTACACCAGACGCAGCATCGATAGCTAGAGCGCCTTATCGACTTGCACCATCTGAAATGCAACAGCTGTCTACACAACTGCAAGAGTTGTTGGATAAAGGCTTTATACGACCTAGTTTCTCACCGTGGGGAGCTCCAGTTTTATTTGTTAAGAAGAAGGATGGGACTTTCCGTATGTGCATCGATTACTTGGAACTTAACAAAGTTACCATCAAAAACCGGTATCCGTTACCTAGAATTGACGATCTGTTCGATCAGTTGCAAGGTTCGAGTTACTACTCGAAGATTGATCTCAAATCGGGTTATCATCAACTAAGAGTCCAGGAGGAGGATATTCCAAAAACAACATTCAGGACGCGCTATGGCCATTATGAGTTCTTGGTCATGCCATTTGAGTTGACAAACGCTCCAGCTGTATTCATGGACCTCATGAATCGTGTTTGTAAACCTTATCTTGATAAGTTTGTCATTGTTTTCATCGATGACATTCTCATCTATTCTCAGACTGAGGAGGAGCACGCTGAACATCTTCGGTTGCTGTTGGAATTAATGAAACAAGAACAATTGTACGCTAAGTTCTCAAAATGTGACTTTTGGATGCGAGAAGTTCAATTTCTGGGTCATATAGTCAATAAAAAGGGTATACATGTTGATCCAGCAAAGATTGAGGCGATTAAGAACTGGGAAGCACAACAGACCCCTACCGAGGTACGACAATTCCTTGGTTTGGCAGGTTAGTATCGACGATTCATTGAGGGATTCTCAAAGATCGCTCAACCATTCACAGCTCTTACGCACAAGGGAACGAAGTATAACTGGACGGATAAACAGGAAGCTGCATTTCAGTTACTAAAACAGAAACTCTGCAGTGCACCGATTCTGTCCTTACCGGAAGGGACGGAAGACTTTGTGGTGTATTGTGACGCATCTGCACAGGGTTTGGGATGTGTATTGATGCAACGTGATAAAGTGATTGCTTATGCCTCAAGACGACTACGACCACACGAAAAGAATTACACTACTCATGACTTGGAGTTAGGAGCAGTGGTGTTTGCTTTGAAGATTTGGAGGCATTATTTGTATGAAATTAAGTGTACTATTTACACTGATCAT